>CAUYLG010045350.1:0-34939 GCA_963573385.1 Cacajao melanocephalus | reverse complement strand
ACCACAGCCTCGAACTCCTGGGCCAAAAGATCCTCCCACCTCACCTCAGCTTCCCAAGTAGTTGGGACCACAGGTGTGCATGTCCACGCCCAGCTAATTTGCTGTTGTTGTTGTTGTTATTTTATGGAGACATGGTCTTATGAGGTAACCCAGGCTGGTCTCAAACTCCTGAGTTCAAACAATCCTCCCACCTTGGCCTCTCAAAGTGCTAGGATTACAGGCATGAGATACCAAGGGCAACCACAAATCCCTACTTTTTAAAAATAGGGCTATCTAAGGCAGGTATTGATCTGTTATTTTCTCCCAGTAGAAAGATCACATTTAATAAAAATTTGCCTAAACTAATCTGTTATAGGCTATAGAATATAGAGTTATCTTTATTGAAGAAATCTTAGGGTTCTTCTCATTTCTATGTTGTAATTTCATGTAAAAGACAATAATTAAATTGGCTAGACATCAGAATCTCTATGTTGTAATTTCATGTAAAAGACAATAATTAAATTGGCTAGACATCAGAATCTCAAATACCATTTGTAATGCAGCTGTCGCTTTGGACTCAGACAAAGCAGGTACTTTTGCCAGGAAAATAAGTTTTATAATGCTAAATATTCTGGGTAGAGATAAAGTCTAATTTTCATGGGATTCAAACAGTATGGGAAGGAGGTAATAATTCTGGTTGTTACATTATCCAAAGGAAATGTTACAAACATCTGTAAGACTTGCATTAGAAGGAAATCTTTGTTAATTTCAAATCTTATCTGCTATGATTATATAATGACATAGCCTTCTAATTTGGAGTCAGAAGAATGGGTTAAAAACATCATTGCACTACATGGTGTACATTTGTTAGAGTGAGTCATTTATCTCTAAGTCTTTATTTCCTCATTTATAAAATGAGTGGTTATGAAAATAAAACAATCTATACAGAGTTTTGCAGACTTTAAACCACTGTGTAACTTCAGTTACTACTTTATTTTTACATTTATAATATACTTTCTGAATTTGTTATTTGATTTTCCCCAAAGCAGCAGGATCCCTTCCCCGGGGGCATCAATTGGAAAGTAGATGAGTGTGTGCTTTGCTGAAGATCATCAAGAGAAAAGCAGTGTGTGTTCCTGGCTTTCATCAAGAAGAGAAATCTTTAAGCTGGAAAAGCAAAAAACTAAAAAAGTTATAATTCAAGAAGCACAGAGGTCAAGGGAATCCTGGGGTCCTCAGTTACTTTGGAAGAATTGTCAAGATCTGGGCACATATTAGAGGCTAGGAATAATAGGACATCATAATTTAGACTTAAGAGGGAACTGTATGGGCAATTATACCACCCCTGTTCCTGCTCTGTCAGGAACACTATTGCAGTAAACTCCTTAGACAAGCACTGGGAGAAACATGAGGATCATCTCAACTAAATGCTCAGTAACCAAGCATGTTGACCTTTCCACATCTCAATATTCTTAATTTCTTAAACTTTGACAATGATGGTTGAGAACCCAGTCACAATTTAAGTTTGGCAGTTTACTACTGCAGTTGACAACTGTACCTTCTATTAGACATGTTTTAACTAGCAAAACCATCTGCAAAGGAAAAGATATTCAAAATTAGCTAATGAATCAGATTTCAGGACAACAGGATATTAAAATACTGGACTCTGCAAGACTTGTTTGGCTCATTAGCAGTTCTGACGATAACTATTATAACTGAATGCACACAATGGGAAACTGAACCAAAGAAATTTCAGGTAAATTTGGACAGAACAAAAGTAATTAAGTACAGATACTCCTTGACTTACAATGGGGTTCCGTCTTGATAAAACATCATAAATTGAAAATATTGTAAATCAAATATGCATTTTATGCCACAATAAACCCCTCATAAAGTCAAAAAATTGTAAGTAGAGTCATTTTAAATTCAGATGCTCATTGACTTAACAGTAGGATTGTATTCTGATAAACCCATCCTAAAGTCCAAAATTCATATGCCAAACCATCACAAATCAGGGACTGTCTGTATATGCAAAATTCAAGATTACCATTTTCTAGGAAAATTTACAAAGCAGTTGACCTTTCTCACAATGTGTTTTTGTAGTCATTTAAAAAATAATTACATATAATCTCAAAAAGTCAATGAATACAACAGCATAGTGATAAGAGCTTTGATGCCACTCTGGAGCCAGTCTACTTTAATCAAATCTTGGCTTTACCACTTACAAGTGTTGTAACTTCAGGCAGATTATATTACCTAAAATGTAATGTCCTCAGCTGCAAACCCTAACTCAGATAATCACTTTAAGAATTAAATGAATCAATAGAGGGTTAAAAATTTTTAAAAGAGCCTGGTACATATTAAATGTGGTCTAACTATTTGACTTATTAAATAAAATATTAAGGACATAATTATTAATTAAAACATTTAAATAGAACCAATTCAAGCACCATATATGACCTGCCTGAGAAGTTGATATTCATTTACCTTAAGACATTTTCCTTCAAAAACTGGAATCCCAGTATTAATTGGAAATGTTGAGATGGGACTTAGAAATAGATAACTAACTCCCAAAGGTTTACAGAAATCTCTCAAGACTTGGCTCCGTGTGCAATATACAATTAATGGAAAAACAAACTAGAGTGCCACATGGTCTCAAAAAGATTTCATCACCCAAAACATTGGTCTCTGTTAGTAAAAATCAATAACAAAATATACTGTGTCCCTTTATAACACTTTAGTATTTATAAAGTGTATTGCAAAACATTATTTACCCTAACAAAATTTTTTAACTCTATTCTAGTAGTTCTCAGAAAATCCCAAAGACATTTTCTGTCTAGGAAAGTATCTAAATTTTTCCCATCTAATAGTCCATCTGCTTTCTGCCATGAAATCAATAAAAGAACAGTCTTGAAGACTACTGTTTCCACAACAAATCTAATTAAAACATCCTTTCCTGTAAAGAATGACTTCAATATTTTAATTAGTATAGGCCACGTGTTAAAATCACAGCTGTCTATTTTCTGACATTGTGTCAGATAATTTAAATATTTCTATAGCTTAAGAAGGAGAATAAATCATGGACCTTTCAAAACATGCTAGATTTTGCTATTAATATTTCTTTTTCATACTGTTCTTGTTTGGCTGAGATATGAATGCAATTTTAATAAGAAGAAAGTGTTCTCCCTCTATTTCCAGTCTGTAAAAGTGTTTGTATAAATCAATCTATTTTTGCAATTTCATTACAATTTGCATGTAAAACAATCTCAAGTATTTTCTGTGGAATAGAAACTTCAAACTAAAAAATTAATAGTTTAAAAAATTGATTTGTAGTTTGAAATTTCTACCTTGCAAAATCAAATTAAATCAAACTGTTTATTTGATTTCTTTATTATTGATTATATAGGTATATTAAGACTATTTTAAAACCAGTTTTTGATAAGCTATGGCTTTTCCAAAAGTTGCCCATTGCATCTAAGTTGAGATTTTCAGGATTGTTTTTATCTGACTCTCTATGCCCTCATTTTTTATTCTTAATATTTATTTGAATCTCTTTATTTATTGCTTAATTGATTTTGGCCAAAATTTTTCTATTACATTAGTTATTTAAATAACCATATTTGATTTGGTTTTTGCTTTGTTTTCTAAATTTTTATTATGTGGTTCTCTCTTCTAATATCTATTATTAAAGAATTATTCTATTATTAATATTGTATATATTTTAATATTATACATTTTTTAATATTATATTATCATTGAGGTATTATTATTCTTTGAGTTTATATTCTAACCTTAACACATTAATTTTAAAATGTTTTCTTCTTTTAAAATAAAAATAATTCAAGGCCATAATTGCCATCTAACTACTACTTGAGCTGTGTCTTACAAGTTTCAGTATAGGTATTTTGCCATTCAGTTGTACATATATTCTAATTTTCAGTTTGTATTGTTTCTCACCCTGTGAAATATTTGGAAATGTCTTATAAAATTCCAAATGTAGGAAGGGTGAATTTCTGTTTTATGTTTCTAATTTTAATGTATGTTAGTCGGAAAATATGGTTGGGTTTGTTTGCATTTGTTGAATTCATTTGCATTTGTTGAGACTGAATCTAAGGACTAATCCATAAGCAAATTTTGAAATGTATTCTAAATGTGCTAAACAATATATACTTCATTATTGAATGTAGGTCTTATGTGTAATATCTACAGATCTAGTTTATTAATTATATTGTTCAATTTGATTATTTCCTTTTCAAGTCTTTGTCTGCTTGATCTATAAATTTCTAAGAGAAGCATGTTAAAATGTCAAATTATGCTTATACATTTATTTATTTCTTCTTGACATTCTGGCATATTTTATATAATATATTTTGACGCTATAGTGGTTAAGTGTGCACACGAGTTTAAAACGGTTACATACTATTATTTGTATTATTAGGTAATGACGTTTATCTCCAATAATTATATGTAAAGTTTATTTTTTGTTGTATTAATTTAGTTATGCCAGTTTGCTTTGGCAGGTTTTTGTGTGATATCTCATTTTTAGCACTTTATTTTCAATTTTTCCTGGTCCTTTAATTTGATAATTATTCTTTCTAAACAGTGCATAGCTGTATTGGCATAAGAATTGAAGTTTGCATGAGTTTTTCTCCTCTAATTTGAAAGTCTTACTCTTTTAAATGATGGGTTTGTTTTATTTACAAATATTATTGTTACCTACATATTTGAGTTGATTTCTACTATTATTTTATGCTTTCTATTTATTATGCTTCTGTTATCCTTTTTTCCCTTTCCTTTTTAAAAATTACGTTAAACATGTTTTCTTTACTCACCTTTTTGATTTCTCATTTTAAAAATTACATATTTTCGTTTTCTGTTCTTGTGTCAGTTTGCTGAGAATCATAGTTTCCAGAAAACCAAACACAACATGTTCTCACTAATAGGTGGGTGTTGAACAATGAGAACACATGGGCACAGGGAGGGGAACATTACACACTTGGATCTTTTAGGGGGTAGGGGGCTAGGGGAGGGACAGCATGGAGTGGGGAGGTTGCAGAGGGATAACATTGGGAGAAATGCCTGATGTAGGCGATGGGGGGATGGAGACAGCAAACCACCATGGCATGTGTGTACCTATGCAACAGCCCTGCAAGATCTGTACATGTACCCCAGAACTTAAAGTACAATTTTTTTAATTACATATTTTATTTCTATTCTTTAAGAGATTACCTTCAAATTTTAATGTCTTTAAGAATGTCTAAAACAAACAGAATATATACTTTTCTTGAAAACAGTTGGATCATAAACTATTTTAACTCTAATTCTCTCCCTCCATTTTACATGCTGTTATGTGATAATTTAGTTTTACCTTATTTTTAAATAACCTCGATGTAGTTATTATTATCATTTTATTTCTATATAGTGAATGCCTATTTAAACCTAATACCATGTTGAACAATTTCTCCCCACATTGTGGCTTTTTGTCTCTTATTTCTTTATTTCTTATTCTAAATCATTCATTATAAATCAATCATATCTGTTGTGAGAATGTAATAATGGTAAAAATCCTCCAGTCTTTGCCTGATGTTGACCTTATTTCACAATGACTCATAAATGAAAGCTTTACTGCATATAGAACTCTAGGTTTACATTTATATCTCTCCTCTTCTCTTACTCTATTTCTCTCTCAGGGTCACCACCTGTGGGAGTCTGTCCTCACTCAGTGATGAATGAATGAAGTACATTGACACACAAATATGCTCTGCCAGTTTGACCGAGGGTCCATGGCTGCTTACAGGCACCCTGGAGAGTGCTGTAAACAGTTGCAACCAGCAGCCCTCCCCAGCCAGTGAGACTTGCATTTATTTAGTAAAGTTTAACTGACAAAGGCTTCAGTCACCACCACTTGAATGAAGATTAAAGCACAGGTTCCAATGCGCAAAGCAAACACCATTAGTGGATAATATTCCTGATCAACCTCCCCCAGAGAGGGCCATCCAGCTCAAAGGTTAATTTTAAGACCACATGAGTAAACAAGTTAGTCAGGTAAACTCCCCCACATACCCTAGCTATTTGCTTTACTTATTAACTAAATGTAAGGAGGATTTAGGCTACCTTCAGCTAAAACTTCTACTGAAACTATGAAAAAACTCTTCTGCCTTCCAAAAGAGTTTGAGACTATATTCTGTAACTTTTTCTACTATTTTTCCCTTAATATTTTTGCCACCATGCTGAGTGAATTACTACATTTCTCTGATTTCTCTGAGATATTAAACTTTTAGTGCAATATTTCTAGATGTTCATTTAGATTAATTCATTCTGTATTTAAGTTCAAGTCTCTTTTTTTTTCAATTCTGAATAATTCCCTCTCGTATATTCAGATAGGGCCTCTCCTCAATTTTCTGTTGCTGGAGCTCTTTCTAGAGCTTTCTGGACATGAATGAGACTTCTCTCTTTCTCTCCTTTTTGGTTTTCAGATTCAATTTCATATTATATTTTATTCTCTGCTAACCATCATTTAATTTACTCTATTCAATCTTCTATTTTTCAATTCTTTCTTCAGCTATCCATCCACTTTTTAATCTCAATGATTACATAGTTCTAGTTCAAATGTAGACATAACCTTTTTATGGTGTGTTAGTATTTTTTGTGTTTCATTATCTTATTTCATGCCCTTAATTATTTTAAACAAATATTTTTGTATTGTTTAGTAAAACTTTAAGAATGTAATACCTAATGTCACTTTGCTACACTGAGTTCTGAACTGGTAAAAAATAAGATATATCAGAGATAAAAATATCTTTTAACACATACATTTGGTATTGAAGACACTAACTTATCTTAATACAAGTAGACTTTCTAATACATGAATAAACAGTTACTAATCTGGTCACCAGGTTCACCTTTCCCTACAGTGCCAGGGCCTGATGTTTGGAATAGAGGATCACAACACAGTACATGCTTCCTTTAGGGCAGCCAGCTTTCCAAAAGAAAGAGAAGGGGAAAAGTGATCCTCTATCAGTTAGGGGCTAGAGAATGGCCAGTTGATTGCACTAACATTTTTCCACATAGAAGGAAATAAGGAAGAAGCAGGATTTCCTTCATACTCTGCAAGTCTTTTACAAATCAATATTCTACTAACAGACATTGATGAGGTTCTAATGCTCCTATTTGTTACATGTAATTCCCCCTACATATAGTGGTTGCTTTCTTTTCTGTTTGTTGATTTTTTTCCTGAGGAAATCCTCCACAGCCTGACCCACGAGGAATTTCCATCCAGAGTAGTTTCACATTTTCTTTCAGGCACCAGGGGTAAAAGAACATGAGATTTGTAAAGAAAGAAAAGACATACAGCAAAGACAGAAAGGTAAGAGATACTGAACATGTTAGGGAAAAAAGTTTTTAAGGGATAGACTGAAGTAGTATACCAGGAGAAAATGCTGGAGTTTTAATAGAGGCCAAATTATGAAAGACAGTATTTATCATAAGATTTCCTTCAAATATACACACACATAGAGAGCCATTCAAAAGTTTCACATACTTCCTTATTCTGCCAACTTAATGTAACTTTAAGTCTCTACATGAAAAATTAGCTGATTTGCATTTAAGAAAATATAAGACTTATCTTTAGTTAAAATAAATAAAATGTCAGTATCCTGGATGATGAATGTAGAAGTGTTGGGGCTTCTGGGATAGATTTTCAAAACAGTTTTCTTCTACTCATTGAAATATAGCATATATTTTAAAGCAAGCAGCTCACCTTTACCTAGAGAGATATTTTCTAGAAACTGCTACCATTGCTAATAAAACTTCTATTGCTGTTCTAATTGTCTTTTAGTTACGTTTTTTATTTACCTTCAATAAAGTTTCTTGCTCTCAAGTCCTTTGTACAACTTCTCTTGGGAATAAGAACAACAATATGCTTATCAAGTGTTAATATTTGAAAATCTACTTTTTATTTCCAAACAACCTCTAAGACAATTATTACTCACCTAACACATTGTTAAAGCTCAATTGAGTTAATTGTTTTTTTATCAGAAGTTAACAAACAATTTCAATTATTTTATTTGTGTCTTACGATACGTAACTATAGAAACTTTAAGATAATTTTTGCTGAATTCATGCCTAAATCTACAATAATGAAATATATACTCATGATTTATACTGACTTTCTGAAAAGTTAAAATAAAAAGAAACAAGATTAGATGCAAAGACAGACATTGCAGAAATTTTATAAAGACTTTATTTCTTAAATTTTTATTTAGGTAATTTAGGCACTTTTATCATGCTCCACTTTGCAAAAAGAAAAATAACAACCTTTATGTATAAGACAATTAGAAATACTACAAAATTAGAAATGCTACAGCTTGTTTTACCCTACAACATTCAGGACATTAAAAACATTGAATTACTTCAAAACACAAACTGTCAAATACCAGTAATACAATGGTGAAAAGATAAAGTTGGTGCTCCTCTAGAGCCCATGGTGTATTTGGGGTAGCAGACAAATAATTCTCATTCAAGACAAGCTGTGTCAAGTGGTATAACAAACATGACAAAAAATGTTTGGAACTCTGAACGAAAAATAGATTGATGCTACCAAAGTTGATAGAAACTGAATTGTGGAAAGCAGTACTCACAATAATATTTATTTTCAGTAAATATATGCATTGGCTGCCTTTATATATTTTTCTCTCTAAGAATTTCTAAAGGCTATTAGGAGTTGGTAAAGATTTTGCAACTGTTAACAAAGCCAGGAAAGGCTAAAAGAAGCAAATGACAAAAACCCATGGACACTGTTTCTACTTTACTGAGCAAATCTGGAAGCATGTCTGTGTCATATGAATTCTACTGCTAACACCAAAGATACATCTAGCAAGGCAGAGTCCTCAAGCACTCATAGACATATCATCCTGGTGTGTGTATAGATATTTTGTGGTATTTTTGTATTAATCAATTGCAAAATCCAGAAGATGCCATTCTACATAACTAAGGGTAAAGTAATAATAATTTCTCTTTCCCCTTAATGCTGTAATTACAAAACTACACTTGTTAGAGCTAAGAGGAGGAGGGAGTAAAATTGAGAAAGCTTTTTTTAAAAAGAAAGAAGGGCTCTGAATTAAAGAAGAAAATATATTCTATTTGATTATAGTGAGGATCTATCCATTAAGAAATCCCCTCAAAATTAGCAGAATAATCCAGTGCTGAAAATTCCTCTCACAAACTCTATTGCTGCTTAAGAAAATGGTTTTTGTCTCAGAGTTTTCTTCAGAGCAAGTTTGACATCTTTATTCCTCAACTGTATATCAAGGGGTTCAGCATGGGCCCAACATTTGTATAAAAGACTGAGGCCACTTTTCCCTGGTCCATAGACTCTGCATCCAAAGGCTGCAGATACATGAATGATGCTGCTGCCCCAAAGCAGCCATCAAAAATGATGAATTCGTGTCCTTCATAGGGACATGGATGAACCTGGAAACCATCATTCTCAGCAAACTGACACAAGAACAGAAAATCAAACACTGCATGTTCTCACTCATAGGCTGGTGATGAACAATAAGAACACATGGACATAGGGAGGGAAGCACTACACACAGGGGTCTGTTGGGGGGGAAATAGGGGAGGGAGAGTAGGAGGTGGGGAGGTGGGGAGAGATAGCATGGGAAGAAATGCCAGATATAGGTGAAGGGGAGGAAGGCAGCAAATCACACTGCCACATGTGTACCTATGCAACAATCTTGCATGTTCTTCACATGTACCCCAAAACCTAAAATACAATAAAAATTTAAAAAAAAAAAAGAAAGAAAGAGAATCATGAAAAATCTTGTCCTGGAAGTCAAAATACTGTTTCAAAAAATATACGTATTTTAAAGAGGAAGGAATGATACTTTGTATCAGTTTTGTCAGTGTTGAGTACTTCTACAGGAAAAGCATACAATTAGATGGCTCTTCTTCGATTTCTAAATCTATCACCTTCTCTATAGAATTTTTTAACAATTTTTTCACTTTGTTTTCAAATTGAGTACTTAGAATTTCTTCTCCATATTATCTGATTGTGTCAAACAAATTCTACTTCTAACGTGGATTTTAAATCTGCCATTTTATCTTTTTATTCTCCTGGGTTATTTTTTATTTCATGCCTTTAGTTGTGATTTTAAAGTAGTTACTTTATGTTGTGTATTTATATCTTAATTTAATGAAATTCTTCTCAATCTTTTACAACCGAAAGAAGCATAAAGCTTGAAATGATCAAAACAATTCTACCTCTTATAGGAGTGTGGTAAGTAGAATAATTCCCCCCCCCCCCGTATATGTCCATGTCCTAATTCCCCATACATGTAAACATGATACCTTAGGTAGAAATGGGAACTTTTGCTGGTCTGATGAAGTTAAGATCTTTATTTATCTAAAGAACTTATGTAACCAAATACCACCTATTCCCCCAAAAACTTATGGAAACATCTTCATTATATATATGTTTTTTGTGTTGCTGAAAGAAATCAGTATTCATTTTAATGAAGGAATAAAATTAAAATACATTAACATGGCTATAATGAAGTGACAGGATTTAGGACTCTGTACCCCAAAGTATGGCACCTTGGCATTTGAGGAAGGAGAAGAAGCAGGAACGTCACTCTCACCTTACCCTGCCTTTCTCTCCTGGAGCAAGCCATAAAAGAATGCTCTGAACTTCCTCTAAAGCAGGCCATAAAGCCTTTACTCCAGTGTTCTCCTTCCTCTCCCCCAAGGAAATAAATATCCTTATTGACAAAGCCACAGAGCAGCTGAGAAGAACCTAAGCAAACATGCCTTGCTAAGTTCCCCTTCTCCCTAATTTGTGACCATTAGATCACACCCTTTGTCCTCTAATCATTTTTCTCCACAACTATTCATTTCCTCATCAAATTTAGAATATACAGAGGTTTCCCTATTTTAGAGGGTCTTCTTTTCTGAAAGCTGTGGTGTCATGTAAAATTTACATTAAATAGATTTGTAGGTTTTTCTCTTGTTCATCTATTTTTTGTTATAGCTGCTTCTGCCATGAACCTTGTGATGAGTAAAGAAAAGGTATTAGGTTTTTTGTTTGTTTGTTTGTTTTTGTCCTACAGAAGACAGAAAGGAAAGAACAAATGAATCTCTCAAGGACTTGTTATGACTATAAGATAAACATTTATGTTAATATTTTAATTTATTTCTATTCACTTCAGGCAAAAATATGAGTTTAAAACCATCAGTATATATATATATCCTTTGCAAAATCTCTCCATATGGCTGAACATGTAAAATAATTATTTTCTCTTTTAGGGTGCAATTAGATGAAAGAATTGATCAACATAATCTGTAAGTGGAAAGAAAGTAGACATGGTTATTGGAACAAGTCTATTTAAATATGAATGACCTTTTTGAAGAAATGTGTGTTCTGTTTTGTTTTTTAACGATTTTTAAATAACATCTGTGCCTCCATGGGTTGAGGGTGGAGCCTCCAGGCAGTAACCGGCTTGCCACTCTGCTCGGTAAGGACTGACCAAGAAAGCATTACCCGCCCTCAGGGGGTCAGGCTGTGGGGGTCCTGGCGCCTGGCATGAGTTTCATGTATGAAAACATAAAATTGAAAATGAAGAAAAACCTACACAAGCACCGTGATTTCAAGTAATAAACAGAAAATGAAAAAAAATATGAATGACCTAATGGGTTCTTAATAAATCTATATGCCAAAACTAAAGATTTTCTACTAATTAGAAAATGAACAAAGTTAACCCAGTAAAATGTATGGAATTTTGAAATATCTTTTAATGTCTTTCAAAATTTTTATGAAAGTAATTACTAGAGGAACATCTATATATATATATATATATTCATCCAGTAATTTTATATATAGATATATATATTCATGTGGGAGAAATGTCAAAAGCTTGACTTCTTCAATTGTCTCATTAAAAAGCCTGCAGAAACATCTGAATTCTTTTGAGATAGTCTAGATAATTGAGTAAAGATAAGAGTTCTTATTTGGACAGAAGTCATATCATATCATCCAGGACAAGAATACAATCAATATAAATTCTACAGACTAAAGTTGAGGTTCTTAATAACAGGATAGGACATGCTGATGAAAGAATGGCAGAAGAATCCCCATCAAACTAACGTGACTTTGAAAGATACTTTTTTATCTGATGTCAACTTTCAATGTGTCTTTATTGCAAAAACAAACAAACACAAACAAACAAAGAAACCCGTAGTGGCTGGGCATGATGGCTTACTTTGGGAGGCTGAAATGGGTGGATCACATGAGGTCAGGAGTTCAAGATCAGCCTGGCCAACATGATGAAACCATGTCTCTACTAGAAAAATACCAAAAAAATTAGCCAGGTGTGGTGGCACATGCCTGTAGTCCCAGCTACTTGGGAGACGGAGACAGAAGAATCACTTGAACCTGGGAGGCGGAGGTTGCCTTGTTCAAACAATCCAGTAATCACATCTTTGACACAAGTGAAAAAAAAATACTCCTGGCTTTAATGTAATCTTTCTATTGTAATTAAAAGAGACTTCAGTGAGTTTGAAGTTTAATTCTTATTTTAGTTTTCTTTCCTTCTCAACTAGAATGGAAGGATAATGAATGGATCTCAGTCAAAACACTTTATACTTGTCAAATTACTGCATTAAGGATAAGTTCATAAAAGGTGACACAATGATAACCCTAGAACATTTCCTGCTCAATAAATAAATATGGCCTTGGGTGTTTTCACTGTTTTGTATTTTCTGTTTCTATTTTTCCTATTTAGTATGTCCTTTGGAACTATCATCTTGCTGGAAGCTCAGGAGTTCTAGAAAATATTCCTGACAAAAGATAAGATTTTGTTTTCTGAACTCCAGGCTTTGACCATGGCTCAAAATTCCTGGTTCAGATTTATTAACTTTGATAAACAAAGCATTATACAGAATAGTCTCTAGACTACCTCATTCAAGTAATTCCTACCCTCAACTTGATTTTAAAAACTCCTAGCACTTTTTAAAAGAGAAAACATGAGGAGGAAATGCCTGAGGTTCTGTGGACAAGGAATTTATAGATGTGGCACCAATGATCTTTTCCCTTATTTTCACCCTCAGAAAAGGGTACTTGGTTGGCCCAGGCATCTCTGTTAGAATGAATATGACTGCAGATATTTGTGATTTTTCTGATCTTTCTTGGATTCTAACAGACTGTTTTAGGACACCGCATAGGGGACTTATTTAGCCTCATTTTACTCTGTATACAAAGGATTTACATCCCAGTAGCTCCTCTTCCTGGAAAGTGTTCCATCCTCACTCCATTACCTGACATGCTTCAGACTACAGTCATGCCTACCAGAAGCCGGCCTTATGAATGCTCCTACACCCTGAAGCTGCTACAGCAAAAGTCGGTACTTGCCTTTTAAACCTCCTTTATTTTTAACATCCAGTCAGAGGAGAACCAATGACTCAACCACTTTATGTAACATGGGAAATCATACTATTCTTCTAATCTGGCCTCCCTATTTAAAACAATGCACACTCAATGCCTAACCTTGGATATATTCAATATTGGGTTTTAACTTCTTTTCCAAGGGCATGTGATCATACAAATATTCTGCTAAGAACTCTCCACAGTTTTAGGCTGCCACTGTTCCCTTTTCTTCATTCTACTAAGAGGAGATAAGCACAGATAGAATTTTATAAGATGTTCTATGAAATACATCTTCAGAACTAAAGCGTTTAGAAGTATATTGAACTCAGAACTAACTAGATTATATTATGCAAAATATTCTCAAAATTTTTGCCAGTTTCATTTTTAGGTGAGGGGAGAAAGTCAATTATGTGTTTGAAAAATTGACTATTTCATAAAATGATGAAGAGCTAATATGTACTATGAAGTATATATAATTATTGGGTAATTTTCAAGAATTGGTTCTCAACTTCAGAGCCAATACTTTCTTTTTAATTATTCATCTAAATTAAGTTAATTTTAAATTTAAATTTTTAGCTTGAAGGGGAACAAGAATCCTGTGTACTGCTCTAGCTGTGACCAGGCCAATTATGCTAACATGAGCATCTATTGATCACAGCAGGAAACATACTGTCTTCTTTACATGCATGGGCTGACTTAATTCTTACAAGAACTCCATGAGGTAGGCATCACTGTACATTCACATTCCACAGGTAAGAATAATTTGATGTAAATTAACCTGCCCAAAGCTATATAATTCTCTAAGAACTGAATTAAAATTCAAATACAATCTTTCTGACTCCAAAATAAATATAAAACATATGCAATGTAGCTCCTTCTAAAGGATATTTCTCAGAACTTAAAGGCTGATCTTACAGATCAGACACCTTTATATAATATTCTACGGCCCATATCCAAAGATATTTCTATAAAGTATCTATAAAAATACCTAAAATTCAACTTTCAAATGGTAATATCTGGTTTAAGCATTGCTCCTTATTTTATATAACCCTTAGTGGGTGTATTAGTTCATTTTCACATTGCAATAAAGAAGTACCTGAGACTGTGAAATTTATGAAGAAAAGAGGTTTAACTGATGCTGAGATCTGCAGATTTAACAGGAAGCATGACTGAAAGGCCTCAGGAAATTTAAATCATGGTGTATGGAATCTTTGAGTCGTTGCTTTTCCAGCTGGAATCTCTGTGACCAGTGGTGCATTTGCCCAAGTATTACTCGGGCCTACTGGGCTCATTCCACCCACTCACACTAGCAGGCCGCACTCAGCTGTGCTACTGGCCCAGATCCCATGCCTGCCAAGGGCAAGTGAGTCATGGAGCAGCAAGGGTTTGTGAGCAAGCGTGGGGTCTAGCCACTGCACACAGCCAGGCACACCAGCTGCAGCAAGGTGGGCAGCTCCAGGCACCAGCACAGGTTTCAGCTCTGTGCAAGGCTGTGACTGGACCAGGTGTACTACAAGCAGCTTTCACTGTGAGCACCATGGAACCAGGGGCACCTGGATGCTTGGAGACACCAGGAACTGCAGAGTCCCAAAGAGGGCGTCACTGCTCTGGCTCAGAGGGCCCCTAGGTCTGGGCTCCTCAAAGAGCTGCAACTCTTCTGTCTTTCTCGTTACCTGCAACATGGTGAGTGGGGTAGCATGTTTTAGTACTGTTTGTGTTAAGCTGTTTAGTCCCACCATTCAGTAGGTCCTGAGTTCTTGTCCTGTATCCAGGAAGAATGAGGTACATTGGCAACTGGAGGGTGGGCAAGGTGGAGAGGAGCTTCATTGAACAGCAGAACAGTTCTCAGGAAACCTGCAGTTCCACATGTAGGTCGATCCAACAAGTGTCCAGTTCTCTTCAGAGAAGAGACCTGCAGTGGGTAGCTCCTTTCCACAGCTGGTGGTCCCAATGTCTGTCCAAGTCTGGCTAAGTCTTGGGTTTTTATGGGTTCCAAAGGGAGTAAGTGCATGCTGATTGGTACATAGGTAGCCATGGGAAAGTCCAGAAAAAGCACCATAAGATCTCACTGCAGGCTGGAGACTCCACCCAGAACTGGAGACTGGCCCCCAGGCTTGAAGGTGAGGTTTCACCAGGGACTCACCCCTTCCCACGCAGAAGCCTGCCTCCCACCATCAACATGCCACCCGTGATTCCCAGGCTGCTCATGCTGAAGGTTGCCTGTAGGTCTACACTGAACCACCCTAAACCAACTCCCTTGGCCTCCATCCCATACTCGTTGGAGCCCAAAGGCCAGTGGGGACCAAGGTGACAGGAGGCTGGTGTCTTAGCACTGCCCTGAGCATGCACATACCTGGCTGGGTTGCAACAGTGCCTAGGCTTAGCTTCCAATTTGCTCCCAAATCAGAGTGGGGCACCAGGAGTGGGGAGAGGCCAGGCAGCAGGAGCAGGCATTTTCAAGCCTGTGGGGGAAGGGGGACTTCCCAGGCCCTTGAGAGCACAGGGATGGCCTGGTTCTGCAGCCCCAGCTGGGCAGCTATAGCTGCACCTGGGAGCACAGAAGCAGGCAGGGTTCTCACCAGTTCCCCGCTCCTGATGGTTCTGCATAGTGTGCAGCTCCAGCCTTGCCTTCCCCACTGCAGCTGGTGTCCCTCCACAACTGCCATCAATGCAGAAGTTGAAGCGGAAACAAGCACATCTTATCATGGTGAGCAAGAATGTGGGGGATGTGCCACACACTTTTAAATTATCAGATCTCATGAGAACTCATTCCCTATCAGGAGAACAGCAAGGGAGAAATCCACCCCCATGATCCAATCATGTCCCACCAGGCCCCTCCTCTGACATGTGGGGATTACAATTAGAATTTGAGTGGGGACACAGAGCCAAATTATATCAGTGGGAATATATTGAATCTTACGTGTCAATTTGCTTTCTGTTCTCACACACCTCTTTTTCTTTCATCTTGTCCCGGGACATAAATATTCTTTCTTCTTGCTTAGAAGTATTGCCATCCCTTTCTGCTCCCTCCAAGGGCTCCCATAGTGCTCCTGAATTCTCATGACTGGGCTCTGACTTCTAAGCCTCTCTTTACCCAGAGCTACTTAGTCTTCCTCTGCTTCTTACATTCTGTCTATTTGAGCAACAGGTCTCAAAGCTAAAGAATTATATAAAACACTGCTCTAGCATTTTGCTCTCTCAAATACTACCATCTCTCTTGCATCTTGAGTCTCTCCCTTTCTCCCTCCTATAAACATAGTGAGCTACCTAGTTTTAAACTCATGCTGTTAGATAAGATCACTGAGCATTTTTGCCTTTTACCTGAAACCATGAGACCCCCTCAGTCCTTCAACCAGTCAGGATGTAGGTTGCTGTAGTGTTTCTAGATGCTATGAAGAACTGTATTTTACTCTACAAACCACTTGGTGATGAACAAAGTTTGGTTAGCCCCCTTATTTGATAATGTGCTTCTCAAAATTATGTGACAATGTCTAAGATTTCACTAACAATGTAGTGCAAGTGAACTACCTTGCTCTAAATGTGCACTGGTGAATAAGATCATTCATGAATAAGAGTTATAAGAGTTATATTATATGAGTTATGTAATAATGCCTAAGATTTCACTAACATACACTCTTTACTATGTATGGCTTTTCTCAAGCTCACTAATCCAAGGGCTAATAATTCTTCTTTGTAATTTATCCTTAAAGAGCTATAATTATGATTGTCTAGCATGTCTTTTATGTAAATACCCAGGCAATCATGTGAAGTACATTTTATAATTCCCATTTTTCAAGTGAGAAAACTAAAAGCTAGTAGGTTCTAGCAATTTTCTTTAGGCCACATATTTTGAACAAACATTCAGGATTACAGAAGTATCTGTGTCCATAATCTTTCTGGAACACCATGCTTAAATGTGTTTTTGCAAATAAGAAAATTAAAATGGTTTCTGCAAAAGATTAGTCATTTTCTTCCATTAGCTGTTTGTTCTTTAAACAGGTATATCACTCAGGACTCTTTCAGTTGGAAGTAACAGTAAATACAAATTAGCTTAATCAACAGCATTGACTAATCTAGCTGAGGTTAAGTACCTCACCTCCAGGCAGGATCCATTGCATCCATGATTTTGCCACCTAAGATCATTGATCTTATTTTGCATAATTCCAGGAATGAAAGAAAAAACCCTTTCCATAAAGCTCAAAAAAGTCCCATAATGGACTTTTGGGAGCTCTTTCTAGACCTGAAGGATGAGAAACTGGTCATATTACCTCTGTAGGAGAAAGTTCCAGGAAAAGGAAATAGTATGTGGGAAAGCCCTAAGGTAAAAAAAGAGCTTAGGTTCTTCACAGAACTGAGAGAAGCCCATCACAACAAGAGGAAGATAACTAAGAGAGGAGTGGCAAAAGATGAAGGTGGATTAGTAAATAAATAAATACAGCACATACATATGTATGTGTGTGTGTATGAGCCCACATACATATATATGGGCCGCGTGAGCCTCGTAAGACATGAAAAAACCTTGCTCTTTCATTTAAGGTTAATGGCAAACTGGTAGGAGATCTTAAAGAAGGATATGATTTGTTCTCATTCAGACTTTGAGAAGATTAATAATTGTGTATGTTGGAAATGGGCAAGTTTTAGAGGATCAGCTAATAGGGAATTTCAGCTACCCATGAGAAAAAAAGATCACAGCTTAAAGTGGCAAGAGAGGGTTGGAAGCAGAGAGAAGTAAGAAAATTAGGAGGCAGATGATCAGGGCTTAGTAATTACTTGAGTGTGGTGGACCTTTGTCTAGGGAGAGAATGTAAAACAGACAAATAGTTTGAAACAAAACTGCAGATATTTCTTGATCGTCTGGGAGACTGTTTACATTTTTTTAGTACCTCTAAGCAGAGCTTGACTTCCTCAATGCCACAGCCCAGACAACTTTATCTACAATCTCCTGATTGCTTCATACTTTTATATTACATGCTCAGGACATGAAAGTTGTTGAGTTTGGGCTTCCCTGAATACAAAGAAAAAAAAAGGCTTAAAACTTAGTCCTTACAATTATCAAAATTTGTCAATTGCAAGAGGAGTTACCAACAAAGACTCAGAAGTAGCTATCAAGGGGATGGAAGGAGAACCAGGAAAGGCTTGTTGTATTTCATTGAACCAAATGAAGATAGTGTTTTAAGAAGGAAGAGATTTTCAACAGTGCAGTAGCTTTGCTCAGAAAGAAATCAAGATGAAAGATCAAACATAAAATGAAAGATGTTCAAAACGTCTGATGAAATGGTAACACAGACGATAAAAACAAAAGTTATTGAAACATATCAGTATAAATATTTGACTTAGAAAATTAAAGTTACTGGTTGTAATGAGCTGAACTATCTCACTCTCAAAAATTCAGATGTTGAACTCCTAACTTACAATATCTCAGAATGTGACTGTATTTGGAGATAATGATCTTTAAAAAGATAATTAAGTTAAAACACTGTCATTAGGCTAATCCAATTTGACTTGTGTCCTTATAGGAAGAGAAAATTAGGACACAAACGTACATAGAAGAAAGACCATGTGAAGACAGGAAGATGGCCACCTACAAGCCTGGAAGAGAGGTTTCAGAAGAAATCAACTCTGCTGGTATCTTCATCTCAGACTTACAGTCTCCTGTGAGAAAATAAATTTATGTTGTATAAGCCACCCAGTCTGTGATACTTTGTTATAGCAGCACTGGAAAACTAATACACTGGTGATTTTAACAAAAGGAACATCGGTAAAGTGATGGAAGCAGAAAACGGACTTGAGCGAGAAGAAGAGCTAATGGGAAGAAAGAAAATAAGGAAAGCAAGTACTCAGATCTTTCTAGTCATATTTATCATATGAATAACCCAAAGAATAGTCTATTTCTTGGTTTTGACTTTAAGAAGCTTATATGTAGCATTGAATTACCTCTTATACATTCAAAAATCCCATTTAAAAATTGAAAATTAAATATGCTATCTACAGAAAATATGCTTTCTACAAAAGATAAAAAGCATTTAATTTTGTTTTTAGAAAATGTTTTATACGTATGGATATTGAATGTGTCCATCTTTACTAGCAAGTATTTAATGTTTCTTTGCGTGAATATTTGAATGTGTGCATCTTTACTAGCAAATATTTAATGTTAAACATGCTTTCTACAAAAGATAAGAAGCATTTAATTTTGCTTTTAGAAAATATTTTATATGTATGGATATTTGAATCTGTGCATCTTTACTAGCAAATATTTAATGCTTCCTTAAGACACTCTAATTTGAGATAAGTAACATTCAGATTGGGGCTAGGATGAAGTTCTTTATACTTCATATGAGGAATATTATAGTAGATTATGACCAAATTTAGACATTATGTTTTCTAAATCAAAAGTAGGCATACATTTTCTATCACCTTGCCTGATAACAGGACATACAGTGGAAATTAGAATGATTCCCAAACTTTTGTGCCATGTGGTTATTGTTGTTATTTAGGGAGTTATAAGGATCTATGAATCGGAGAGGGCAAGAAGTAAGTAAAAGGTCTTATCCAATGTAAGGGCTATTATAATCAAGGAATAATTATTTTATAAATAGAATAGGACACTATCATACAAAGTCAAAGTCAAGACCAAGATGTCAGACAAATAAATGTAAGGATGCAGGCAAGTTCAGCCCACACCAGGGAAGCAAAAAGAATGATATGTACATTAGGCTTATGCATACGATTTCCCAGCCAATCAGAATGGGCTTCAGTAACCTGAGAGCCAAGTGTATAGTTTAAGTTAAAATTTCTGTTTCAAGCTTTGCAGAAATGAATGTAGTTTGAATCACACAGACATTTTTTAAGACTTGGGACATGCATCTCAAGATCTGGCGTATGTGCAAGTAAAGTAGTCCATGTGTTTCAATTCCAGAGAAAATAGTTAGTCTCTTCTTGGGCTTTAGCTGATTTCCTGGAAGGGTGAGAGAGGTGGTTGATGGTGAGGACCAGAAAACTAACATAGCTTCCTAAAGGTCTCAATAGTGACAACAGAATGCTAGGATGTTGACACTAGGTAAGCAAAGAGTAATGTGTGAGTCCAAAGTATTCACCAGAAGCCAACTCCCACACACTTCATAAATGCAAGAGAATGACAGAAGAATTTGGAAGAATCATAATTAGAGTCTAAATTCTCTGTAAATTTAAAACTTATCCTCAAAATTATATGGCAAATAGGAAATGGAAGAGTAATTGTAAAAGGTAATTAATTAAAGAGAGTACATAATTCTTCTAGAGCTATGATTCATTGTTAGTAAGTCTCTCATGTCAGTTTCATAAGAGTGCTCATGACAGGTGGCCAGCTCCTTCAATGAGTTCCTGAAGATTTAAACAAGTTTTAAACAAAAATAAAGTAAACCAATTTATTTTAAGAAGTGATTTTATTTCTAGCCAGGTGTGATGGCTTATACCTGTAATCACAGCCCACTGGGAGGCCGAGGCAGGTGGATCACCTGAGGTCAGGAGTTTGAGACCAGCCTGGCCAACATAGTGAAATCCTGTCTCTGCTAAAAATACAAAAATTAGCTGGTGTGGTGGCGGATGCCTGTAATCCTAGCTACTTGGGAGGCTGAGGCAGAAGAATCGCTTGAACCTGAAGGGTGGAGGTTGCAGTGAGATCGTGCTACTGCTCTCCAGCCTGGGTGACAGAGCAATAATCCATTTCAAAAAATAAATAAAAAGTGACTTTATTTCTAAATGGCTAGTCTTTCGTAAGCTTTAAGCAGACATCAGCTCAATATAATACTGAAACCACCCCCCCACATATATCATAGGTCCTTTCAGTAAGCTGAGCACCCAAAATGGCATCTTACAGTTTCTCATAAATTACAGTTCAACAATGTCAAATATAATAAAAGAGCTATTGTTTTTAAAGTTTCCAGATATCTGAATAGCTAAGTTTATTTAATAAATTGTTATGATGTAATGCTACTAAATCTCCTAAGATTAAATTTAAGGTTTTTTAATGAGTGCTCAGGTTTAAATTAATTTTGTATTTTTCTCTGATGTTAAATCTTTGATTTGTGCCTTTAAAATCTGTAACTCTCATTCCTTTTCACATGATAAAGTTATCTCATAGAACAAGAACATAAATTCCAAAATTATAAAATCAATATCACCATTTCTTTGAAATTTTATCTGTTAAAGGATTCATGTCATTCTGAAACACAATGATAAAGAAATTAGCAATTTTCAAAAATCACGTGACTTAAATCATTTTTGTTACACTAGATTTCTTTCATTTAAGTAAGAACTATCAATTTATTCTTTTTCTCTGAAAAGATTAAACACCTGGATTTTATCATGTACTCACATTTGAAATTCAAATCATTTGTATGTAATGAATTAAATTATTTGAAAAGGCAAATATCACAGATTAGTGTGAGATGATAGCATATTCTGTCTGCTATAATATGAAGTGGTTCAGAAGCATGTAATAACCCCCTGAAACATCTGTTCTCACTGTATTTAAAGTGGCTCACTTTTCAGCAAGATCAGTGATTCCTTACATAAATCTGTTAGCAGCTTTTTGATTATAAGAGGATAGACAGTCTTTCTCATGAGTTAGTTTGCAAATATTAGTTTTCCTTTAAAAAAGTCTGAATAGAAACTAATAAGCTTCTTTAACTTTTACACTTGTGTAATACAATTTAAATTACATTTATTAACTTAGTTTTGCAGCTTTGGAAAGTATTTTCCCTAGGCATATCCTATCACTCCATCGCCTCTCAGCTAATGGCCTCAGCAGTCTATTTCTAGTTACATGTGTGGAGATACAAAATCAGTGCAATATTTTTTGCCTTTTTCAATTCTTGTCACAGCATGCTGAAATTATTTAATGTGAGATTAGTTGAATGTTGTCTGTCATAGAAAGGGATTGTTGTAGAAACTCTGTTGTCTTCTGCCACTTCTAGTTCTCTGCTTTTTAATAGCATATAACACTCAAATTTTCCTTAGAAAGGAGTAATAAATAATTTCTGCCAGCCAAAATAATTCAAGCTGCTGAGAGGAGTAGAAGGTAACATGATTTTGGCAAAGTGTAAAAACCATGAAGAATCAAGTGAAAAGAAGAAATTCCCAAGATACGCAGTTTAAAACATTTATAAAGAGATAGGTAAGTGGGGAAATTTTACTGCTTATTGTGGATTTGGAAATTATTTTAAAGACAACATAATTTTCATGCCTTCAAAGATAGTATTTTGATTGCATTACACAGCTTAATACATGGGAAAATCTCATACCTGTAAAGTCTTTCAGGTAATTCTAAAAGTTGTTAAGTATATAAGAAATTTATGTGCTCAAATAACAAAGGCAAATTTTTGTTTTTACGTCAACTTAGTATCAAACTAGGAGTAAATATATTTAGTAATACATATGTTTGACAAAAGATTTTATAACTAAGATGTTTATTTTCTCATAAAAGAAGGGATAAACTAGATTCCTGTTTTTCATTCTCAGTTTGTAATTGTCCTTTATTATTATTATTATTATTATTATACTTTAAGTTCTGGGGTACATGTGCAGAACATGCAGGTTTGTTACATAGTTATACACGTGTCATGGTGATTTGCTGCATCTATCACTCTATCATCTACATTAGATATTTATCTTAATGCTATCCTTCCCCAATCCCCCTATCCCCTACTATCCCTCTCCTAGTCCCCAACTCACTAGCAGGCCCTGGTGTGTGATGTTCCCCTTCCTGTGTCCATGTGTTCTCATTGTCTTTTGATTCTACAGATATATTTGGAGCATCAGGAAAGTTCCAAACATCACATTAGAATGAATCATACTCTCTGCTCTCAAAGAGTTCTCCGTCTAATGAAAAGGCAGTTACCAAACAATAAAATAGCTAACAATAAGGGAAGCAGAGCAGCAAAGTATTTATGTCTATGTAGGGCTGTCAGAGTTAGGATTCACAAAAATAGTTATGCTACTTCTTGTAAGAAAAGAAGACATACATTATCAAGGTATTGAGCTATAGCTTGGAGTATGTGTTCCTGAAAAGGGAACAAACTGTAAAATGTGTTGAGTATGAGAATAAAGCATATTCATCACATTGTTTCAATGTTTTCTGCTTAGAATAACCCAATTTACCCTGGTTTTTATCTCTGGTTTTCATCTAGTCCCACTTAGTTGCTTTATTACTCCTATAAATTAACATTTATTATAGGACAATAAATGAATTAATGGCAGTCAGATTGGTATGTAGACTGAGGACAGTGAGTAATCCTAAAGACCAGAAATAATAAAATTTCAATGTGATGAGAGGCTTATAATTGAGAATCTATATGTGTCTTCAAAAAGAATTAGGTCTCAAATTATGTCATCTAAAAAGTTACCTTGCAAACACTACTTCAACATTGTAATCTCGCTCTTATTATATCTTAGAATTGGATTTTGTGAAACACTACTTCAACATTATGATCTTGCTCTTATTATATCTTAGAATCTGATTTTGTGTCTATGTGCTGAAACCACTGCAGGGCAGTAAGTTAGATATGTGCTAATAACTCTTGAGACCATGAGGATACTATTTCTCAGCAGATAAGGCACTAAAGTGTTCATTTTCCAAATAAAAAATACTTAAGGTGCAATAGTGCACACTATGAGTTTCAGATTGTTATATTACCATTAAAATAAATTCTAAGAATATACCTGCTTGGAAAATTCTAATTAGTGTGATTACTATGGAACTGGAAATAATTATTTTAAAACTTATAAGAGCTTATTTTGAAAAATAATCAGCACTAGAATAAGAAACTGCCAAATGAGTCATCTAAAAAGATAAAATATTTTTCCTTTGAATTCTGCTAAATATATCTCAGATTCAAAGACAGTGCATTGAAAATTACTTTGTAGAATTTTTCTAAGAAAAATATAATATGGGCAACTACTGTTAAGCAGGAGAAATTTAAAAAATTAGGAAATACAGACACATGAACCAATAGGGATTGACTTAAAATATTACTTAAAATTCACATTAGCACTAAGCTTCAGTCCAGGAGTTATGACTAATAATAATAAAGAAATAATTATTTTGTGATCCATTAGTTTAGAACTAGTAAATACTAACAAATTATTTCTTTTCTTTTGGGGGGGGACAGAGTCTTACTTTGTCACACAGGCTGGAGTGCAATGGCACAATCTCCGCTCACCACAACCTCTGCCTCCTGAGTTCAAGCAATTCTCCTGCTTCAGCCTCTCGAGTTAGGTGGGATTACAGGCGCACACCACCATGCCCAGCTAATTTTTTATATTTTTAGTAGAGACGAGGTTTCGCCATGTTTATCAGGTTGCTCTCGAACTCTTGACCTCGTGATCTACCCACCTTAGCTTCCCAATATTTACATATGTTACTCAACTCCTCTCACACTAATATGCATATCAGACAACTCTAAAACTCAGTACTGTCCAATAGGAAGCAATTATTTCTTATTCATCTGACTCAAGATCTGCTGAGACTCAGCTGACTTCAGATAAGCTCAAGAGGGCTTGTATTCAAACTGTAAAATTCTTTTGGGTTTGTTTCACGGGCTTCTCATTCTTCTAAGATCTGTAGGCTACCCAGAATATGTTTTTTCTTGGAAGTGACATTAATGCAAGAGAGAAAACCAAGCCATATGACTAACTACTCTTCAACATTCTGCTCATTTCAGACCCACTAACAGCCTATGGGCCAAAACAAGTCTTGTGGCCACATGCCAGAATAATTGAATGGAAAAGGGTATTCTGTTCATCATGAAGCTATTGCAAGGTGGGGGATACAAAATCTGGCTAGTAAGAAATAGCAAATGGAGACTGATAAATAATCTGTCACAACCTTAATATTTGCTTATCTATAAAAAGAAAAGTTTGCATATATTTTTCTGAAAATTTGGATTTTAAAAAGTGTTTCTGAGAATTAATACATTTGGACAGCAGTAAGTACCCCAAACTAAGAACAGAAGTGCTTAGAGAGAAATAAATGCTTACACATGCATGCATACATATATACTGGCCAGTCAGAAGGAAGAAGAGGGAAAATAAGCAAACTCACTGAGGAAGTACAGGAAAGAAAGCACAGAGGAGAAATTGGGAGAACCTGTGCTGAGAGATGGCTCTGGTTCTGCCAGTTTCCAGGTACATACCCATGCACCATTATTGGTTTTGATATACAAGGCTTGCAATTTCAACTCCTATGAGAAAAACTTACATTTTTATCTTCACACATGCCATACACAATGTGCATAAGTGAAGCAGTTTATCTCAAATGTAAATGAATGCTGTGTTCCTCAGAGACATCTTTATGTTTCACTATTATCTATTAAGAGGAAAAAAGAAACAGAGTTAAAATTGAAATAACTTAAATCTTTCAATTTCCCGCTGACTTTAAGGAAAAAAGGATTTCTTCATTGCTATTTCTATTCCCACCTTCCAATTATTCAAACCAAGTTGCATTCAGAGAATAGCACTGATTGCTGTTTAACATTCTATTTAGTGATGAGTGTTATTCTCTGGATCATGTGTTTGCTATGATCTTGTTCTAGACATAGAGAGGGAAATAGAGCAAAAATCTGGACCCTTTGTATCACAGATCTCTGGGTTTGAAAAGAGACTCTGAGTTGTCCAATCCACAATGGATTTGGCAAGGCTATGTGGATTGATATTGGATGAGTTTAACGCTGCTTTCATTTGTGCTGGAAGACACATTACACCCTGGTAGTTAAGAACACACACTTTGAAGCCTCACTAGGTTCAAACTGCAGTGGCTTTCTTACTGGCCTCAGCAAGAAATTTTGCAAAAGGGGATGACTTCTAAAACAGGGCATCTTCCTCTTATCCTTTAAATGATTATGTCTGTAAAGCACTTAGAACACTTTGCTATTATTGCTATAATCTTGGAGAACATTATACTGGAATCTCCAGAACATCACACTTTAATCCCCTCCATCCCACAGATTGTGAATTCTTTGGGTAATGATTCCTTTCTCTCTCCTCCCCCTCCCCGCCCCTGCCAACCCCACTCCCTGTGGTCACAGGGAAAGAGATGATTGACCTATGATCTTGGGAGGAATAAGGAGAAGCTAGGAAGAGGTAACAAAGTTGTTGCAATTTTAAAGTAACTTAAGTATCAGTGAATATCTTCATCTCCAAGTCAGTATTGCCCTGAAAGTCACACTCGCAACATGGAAGATGACACCTTGGCAACTTGTCTCTTGAGATTCCATGGATTCTATAGGACTATATTCATGTTACTACAGGACTATAAGGGCACAGCCACACAGGGAATGTGTTCTGGATAGTTTTATCAACTTTAGAACTGATGAAGAGTTAATTTGATAGTGAATCCTAATTGACTTATTTAACCACTCATTATTTTGCATAAATACTGTCACTTGTGAGGTAAACGGAATCAGTTGACATATTTAGTGCAAACAAATTCTGAAACTGATTGTTTTTTGATTTGCTATTTTCCTTAAGCAAACCAGCCTAGTGACTGTATTTGAACAGATGCTACTTCTTTTGAAAAAATCCTTACCTTCCAATTATCCACTATATGTCACTATCTTTCACACATAGTGACAATGTGACACTTCAAATCACAATGACTAATGTGAATAATTCCAGTAACTTTCAAAATTTTCTTCTATGGATAAAAATAAAAGAATATGAATAGAAAAATATATATATACACATACATGTATACCTCATTTTGCTAATAGTTTATTTGGTTGATGAGAGACACAGTGTCAGATGATATTATTACCTACAATTTAATGGAGAAGTAGTTTCATTGTATGCTTTAACTTCCTTTAGATAGGAGATTATTATAATGTTGCTTTCTGAGGAAAAGGAAATTTGTCAATATAGAAAGCCTGGGCCAAAGTACTACAGTGTACCATGCCACTTCTATATGATGATCCATTGACTATCATCCATTCTGTCACATAGAACTATAAAGAATTTACAGTTCTATAGCCTAGAGCATAAATGTCACCTTTCTTAAATGTCCTAGTCCAGAATTAGACTTTTTCTAAAATACTTAGCTTTCATCCTACACTACTTGTTTCGTGTTTACCAAAGAAGAAAAATGAAAACTAAAAGCAAAAAGCAAAACACTCAAAGAGAAAAATGAGCTTTAAATAGATGCACTGAGTACATGTATAATATTGATAATATCTTGATTTCACAGCACGAATGAACAAATGTTGTCTTTAAATGAATAGCACTGGTCGAAAAATCTTAATATCTATTATAAATGTTTCAAAATATTTGTAAAAATCCAAACAAAACACATTTATCACTGACTCTGAGTAATAGCAGTTTAAAGATGAAAATCAGTGTATGACTGATACCCGAAGTTCCGATGAGACTTATTGTAGTAGCATTTCCTATCAATCAGAGATTATGCACTGTTTTTACTTTTATCCTCAGAATAATTATGGTTCCTCAAATACTTGTAAAAATATATAATGGGATCTCAGAAACCACAAAAAAACACATGTGCAGATTATTTTTAAAGAAAAAGTTAATTTAGCTATTGTTTTTAAGGATAGAATATCACAGTACACATTAGAAAACACCTTCCCAAATTGTCTTGCCAAAGATATGAGAAAAATTTTTGCAGTAGCTCAATATTTTATCTCAATGTGGTATTTCCCTGTTCTCAATGATGGCTTCAGAAAATAAAAAATTCCAGCCAGTAAGCATCTATGTCCTATGTACAGTCTCTCTTGGTTATCTCACTCCTATTCATTCAATAATAAAATCAAAGTTAAGTGGACAAGCTTCATATTCCCACTTTTCCATTCCTACAGCAACTCTATGAGAGACAGGAAAATTTCCTTTCAACAAAGCTGTGTGTGTGTGTGTGTGTGTGTGAGAGAGAGAGAGAGAGAGAGAGAGAGAGAGAGAGAAGGCCAAGAGACAGAGACGAGAGACAGACAGAGATAGAGACAAGAAAATAGCTTATGAGTAACTCAAATGTAGTAAGGATGAGAGCATTTCCATTCTGTTCGTATTCTCTGTGGGAGTTTTAGTCACTATTGAATTAGCAGCAACTGTGACCTCAGAGCACCATGAAATACCCTTATAACCTAATGGAAATATTAGGCTATAGATATGGGAAGGAGAGTATTCTTTTTGTAAGCAGGTATCTACTTTTATTGCATCCATTTTATTTGACATCATTCTAATTAGAATGGGAAGAGAGGAAACAAAATGGAAATTGTTGATTTCTCACCTTGATGGACACTCTAAAATACTTTAAAAGTAAGAAATAATAACACTAGTAAAACATTAGAAAATGATTTAGGAATATCCATGTATACTGTCTGTTGATTACTTTACTGATTGACTGATTTGTGTGATAACCAAAAAATATATACACATTGGCCTTCAAACAGAATTCACTTTTATCTAGCATTATTGAGAAAATGTTGTTGTAGCTAATGAAAAATTGTACTTAAGTTTCTCTCTAGTCTGCATAGATTAATAATTTTATATTATTTATAAAAATCATAGTATTCTTAGTATTTATTAGATATAAGTTATTCATTGATTTTGGTGTTTTAAAATTTAACTTTCTTTTAATACTTTGATGAAATCATTACAGACATCAGAGGTTTTAATATATTAGATGTATTGGCAGTGTCAAAATTAGCAACCTTTCATTTGATAAAAGCCAGTAGTTACTGAATTGTGCTGTAGACAAGTTCTAGTTCTAGTGGATCTCACGGGTGAGTGTTTTCTATTACTTTTTTTATTACAGTGAAGAAAAAACAACCTTATAGTACCATAATGTTAAAAAAATCACAGATCTTGAATCACACACAAGTAAATAAGAAATTGTGTACAGATATAGTGTTCTGTATTTTCTATGAATATCATGAAAATATATATATTTTAGTCAATATAATGTAATGTGTGTGCATAGAAAAATATATGTGTGTACACATATATGTATGTGTACACATGTGTATTTATATGGATATATATATGCCTACATACTGCTATAGCTATAGATGAAACAATGGTATATTAGTTTTCTATTGTTCCATAATAAATACAGCTTAAAATAGCATATACTGTTTATCTTGCAGTTTTACGGGCCAGGCATCTAGGCATGGCTTAATAGGGTCCTATGTCAACCTGCCATTAAGGTGGCAGCCAGAGAATATTCTCATCTGTAGATTCAACTAGGAAAAAGTCCAGTATTCAGCTCATTTGGGTTGTTGGCAAGTGGCTGTAGACTGAGGCTTCCAAGTTCTTATTGGATGTCTACTGGAAATGACCATCAGTTCCTTTCTATGTGGACTTCCCCAACATAACCTCTTATTTATCATGCCAGCAAAGGAGAGTCTCCAGAGCAAGTCTGCTAGCAAATCAGGGTTTTACAGAACAAAACAAAATCCCAAGAGAAATATTCCATCAATGTTACATATTGTTTAGGTTAAAAGGAGTTCTCAGGTCTCAGGCCCTGCTGTATTAGTCAGGGTTCTCCAGAGGGACAGAACTAATAGGATATATATATATATATATATATAATAGGATATATATATATATATATATATATATCCTATTAGTGGGATATATATATATATATATCCTATTAGTGGGATATATATATATACATATATATATATATCATGAATATATACATATAATGGAATTTATTATTAATACATATAATCACAATGTTCCACAATAGTCCATCTATAGGCTGAGGAGCAAAGAGAGCCAGTCCGAGTCCCAAAACTGAAGAACTTGGAGTCCAATGGCAAGGGCAGGAAGCATCCAGCATGGGAGAAAGATGTAGGCTGAGAGGCTAGGCCAGTGTTATCTTTTCACATTTTTCTCTCTACTTTATATTCTAGCCAAGCTGGTAGCTAATTAGATGGTGCCCATATTAAGGATGAAGCTGCCTTTCCCAGCCCACTGACTCAAATGTTAATCTCCTTTGGTAACACCCTCACTGACACACCCAGGATTAATACTTTGCATCCTTCAATATAATCAAGTTGACACTCAGTATTAACCATCATACCTGGCCACACTCAAGAAGAGGGGATCACAGAAAGACATGAACACCACCAGGCAAAGATCATGGAAATCTACTCTCAAGTCTGTCCACAGTAGCAATTTTGGCTCAGTAGACATAGTCATTGATAATATGGTGGCTCAATTTTATGTGTAATTTATATCAAGGGTAGTCAAATTATGGCCCATAGGCCAGCTACCTATTTTTGTAAATAAAGTTTTATTTGCACACAACTACACCCGTATGTTTTTGGGTAGCAATGGCAGATTTGAGTAGCTGCAACAGACACTACCATATGATCCACAAATGCTATTAATAATATATTTACTGCCTAGCCATTTAAGAGAATTTGCCAACCTCTAAATAATGGATTTTAGCATAAATAAATTCCTTTAACAAGTAGATTGATTGATTATATTTTTTTCAATAGTTTTTGAAACAATAGATACAGCGTAACAGATGGGGATGACTACTGATGCCAAGCTCTGTGAAATTGGAAATACCAAGAATTTTCTCGTAGTAATATAGCACCATCTCATGGAATACCACAGAAACTGTCAGAAATGTTTATTGCTGTACTACCAAATTACTGAGCATTGGGAATACTCTGCTGTACCTTTTAAATTAAACTAAAAATAATGTGATAAAGTTCTACCTTATACATTTAAATAAATGTATAAAATTAGATACCATCTAATCCAAATCTATCATGATCTAAATAAGGAAACTGGTCTTCTGAAACTGAATTACTTAAGCTTACATGGTAAGTGAGATTTCAGACTTTTACTAAAAAGTTATAAATGTGTATTTATGTAATGAGTGTGTGCATGTTTAAATATGTTAAATATTTCAACAGTAAGATTTTTATTTAAAACATCAACTTCTGCATTTTTAATTAAACATTTTATTTAGGACAATTTCAGATTTATGGAACAATTGCAAAGATAATAAACAGAGTCATTTTTCATATATGTAAGTATACACTAAATAACTTGCATCTATACCAAAATAGTGGAGATGAAATGATTTTGGGTATCATGTTTAGCTCTGAACATGAAAGTACAAGAGGGCCTATATTAGTCTGTTCTCACACTGTGTAACAACATTCCTGAGACTGGTAATTCATAAAGAAAAAAGGTTTAATCGGTTCATAGCTCTGCAGGCTGTACGAGATTCTGCTTCTGGGGAGGGCTCACAAAACTAACCATCATGGCAGAAGACAAAGGGAAAGCAGGCACATATTCACATGGCTGGCAGTAGAGAGGAACAGCAAGTGCAGCGAGAGGTGCTACACACTTTCAGCCAGATCCTGTGAGAACTCTATCACGAGACAGCAGTAGCAGGATGGTGCTAAACCATTAGAAACCACCCCCATGATGTAATCATGTCCCACCATGCTCCACCTCAAACATTGAGAATTGCAATTCAACATAAGATTTGGTTGGGACACAGAGCCAAAGCATATCAGGACACTGAAAACTGGGAACATGGTTAAGGCGCATTAACATCAGGGAGATGAGATACAATGCTTCAGAAGACCATTTCATTTAACGAGCTTTGGAAGCAACTGGGTTTTTTTGCATAGACGGCATGACTGAAGAGAACAGAGAGTGCTGCTTTAAGTATCTGAATTGCTGTCATGAGAAAGATAGGTCATGCTCTGTTTCCTGTTCTCCTCAGGCATAGAATGACTTCCAAAGACCAAAGATACGGAGAGATGATTTTGTTCCAAGGTAAAAGACATCATTCTAACTAAGCAAGCGAAAACAGAATGAGCAAGCTGGTGAGTTTTCTGTCACAAGATATCTCCAATGAGAAGTTTAACTCTCCTAGAAAGTTTAGCAGAGAAGAGGATTACTGGATGGAAGGTCTTGACTGTGAGTTATCCAGGTTCTTGGTATGTTGAACAAAGAACTGAACAAAATGCACAAAGAAGCAAAGGAACAAATTAACAAAAAAATAGACCAATCAACAAAAGAACAGACTAACAAAAGCACAGATTTATTGAAGTTAAAGTACATTCCACAGAGGGAAACTGGCTCAAGCAAGTAGCTCAAGAGCCCCTCCCTCCCCCCAACCTATAGTTTTGTTTAAGCTAAAACAATTGGTAACACTCCTAGACGTCTTTAGAGGCTTCCAATTGGTTACGCCCTATGAAGGATTGGTTTGTGACCAATCAGAGGCTGAAGTGAAGATCTGGCCCATTGTTAGAGGCTAAAGTGGAAACTTCTGTCTTGTTATCACAAGAGTGAAGATGTGGCCTGTGTGCTGCCTCATCTTGCCTAGAACTGCCTGCACCTGCTGTTCTTTTGCTTTTGCTTAACCCTTGATTACCCTAATTCCCTATTCTCCTGCCTCAAAGAGGATGCCGTTCAATAGTTGAATGAGAGATGGAAGTCAGTACTGAAGTCTCTATTTTATGTTTGAATTTTTATATCTGAGGTGTAGAAATGTGGGTGGGATGTAGGGGATTCCCAAACCGTGAACAGCTTAAGGATGCACATTGAACAGCTGGGTTGTGTTCCCATATGTCCTGTCAATTAGACAAATGCCAATTGTGCCTCACTTACCAGGAAGGGCAAACAAGAAGTTTGTAGGACATTCCAACATTTTTAGACAGGCTCACACCTGATGAGAATGTTCCAGACTCCAAGGGTGGGACTTCCTGGCCAGTGTTTCTCTAAGAAACCAAGGATATCAAGATACCCGATTTCAAGAGCTTCCCTTCCTTGCTCTCATTGAGGCTTCCTGGATTAAGAGAACTGTAAAATGTGCAGCTTTTATCCTAGCAAACTTGCACGGGAACAGAAAACCAAATACCACCTGTTCTCACTGATAACTGGGAAGTAAATTATGAGAACACATGGACACATAGAGGGGAACAACACACACTGAAGCCTTTAGGCAGGTGGAGGGTGGGAGGAGGGAGAGGATCAGGAAAAATTACTAATGGTTACTAGGACTAATACCTGGGTGAGAAATAATCTGTGCAACAAACCCCCAAGACACAAGTTCATATATGTAACAAACCTGCACTGGTACCCCTGAACTTAAAAGTTAAAAAAAAAATTGGAGCCTCATAAAATCTAACGAGCTAAAACAGTCAAAAACGTCACAAGTTGAACAACTTTGAATAAAATCTAACCAGCTAAAACAGTCAAAAACGTCACAAGTTGGACAACTTTGAATCATAACCATAAAGAGCAAGTATGTCATGTTAGGATGCAAATTTGATTTTATTTTTTATTTTTTAGTTCATTCAGTCTACAGTTTTAAATCCAAATGGGCTGTCTTATTTTGGACTCCTGCCACCCCTCAGGGGCCTACCTCAGCCTCTGGAAAACATGCTTCTCAGCCCACCCCCGACTCGCACATGCATGCTCTCCTTACCCTGCTTGGGATCTGGCGTTCAAGGTCCTGCCACCCTACAGTACTCCGGCCCTATACTCCACGCTGGGCCTCCCCGTGCGTGGATACCCTCCTCGGGCCGCTCAGATTTCCACACCGCGCGCCACCTGTTCCGCCCCACGTTTTCCCTCTGCACACTGCACCTGCGATGGGCTCCTTGCAAGGAAACCCTTCTCTGGGTCCTGACAGCACTCGCTGAGAACCCCCTCCTGTCCTCACCGGGGCCAAGCAGCCCTCCTCCGCAGACGCCCGGCTCATTCTCTCCCCTCTTCACTTGGCTCCCTCCTCTCCCCATCTCCAAGCTGCTCCGCCTTTCCTAGGGCTTCAGGATTAAATTGCTCTGGAATGGTTAGGAATAAAAGGAAAAAGAAGAAAACGGAAAAGAAAGGAAGAGGAGGAGGAAGTGCAAGCTAGGGCTTGACAATTGTTTCCGAAAACAAAGTCTCTGTATTGAAAAATGATATAAAAACAATGGTTATTCTTTGAATGTATTTTTAAATACGTAATCTTATACATCTGGCCTCTAATTTGATTCCATTTATCTTATTTAAAAATCTGAAAGCTCTGGTTTGAAGTTGGCAGTGACACTGTGTAAAAGAAGGAGCACACCCCATAATCGCCACACCCCTTTAATTATTGTGCATGATACCACAATAATTTCTAGTTGTATTTCAGCCATACATTTCAGCCTTTCTAGAAAGTACATTTCTTCCTCTGCTTTTCTATCATTTTCTTAATTTTATATCAATTGACATTAGATAAATGGTGGAGTCCTGAAATAGGGTTAGCATTCCTCAACGTTGCTATAACAAAGCAAAAATGAAATGAGAGCTCATAGAAAATAGAGAAGACACAAACTAGTCCAGAAATATGGGAAGAAGTAAGTGATCTTCTTTGGGAATTACAAATGAATTTTATTTTAAAAAATCATCTTAAAATCTTAAAAAAGAATTTTAAAAAATAAGGTTTTAAAAATTGCCATTGTGTTATAAGCAAACCACTTAAGTCACTGTTTTCAAATTATAATAGATTACTGTTTAGGCAATAGAGTGTGTGTGTGTGTGTGTGTG
>CAUYLG010045349.1:0-29846 GCA_963573385.1 Cacajao melanocephalus | reverse complement strand
ACAAGAAGAGCTAACGATCCTAAATATATAAGCACCCAGTACAGGAACACCCAGATACATAAGGCAGGTTCTTAATGACTTACAAAGAGACTTAGACTCCCACACAATAATAGTGGGAGACTTTAATACTATACTGTCAGTATTAGACAGATCAACGAGATAAAAAATTAACAAGGATATCCAGGACCTGAACTCAGACCTGGAACAAGTAAACTTAACAATTATTTACAGAACTCTACACCCCAAATCCGCAAAACATACACTTTTCTCAGTATCACATTACACCTATTTTAAAAGTGACCACATAATTGGAAGTAAATCACTCCTCAGCAATTGCATAGCATTTCACAGCTTTAAATAAAATATTGGTTGGCTGCTTGTTTGTTATTTTCATCTCTTATCTCTTCCTGTCTCCATTGTTAAGTACAATTATTGGCATAAAAGAGGTTTTTAATACCCATTTTTAGACTGCATTCTAGCCTGGGCAATAGAACAAGAATCTTTTTCTCTCTCCCTCTTTCTCTTCCTCTTTCATTCTCTCTTACATTCTTTTTTTTCTTTCTTTCACTTTCACTTTCTTTCCTCTTTTTCTTTCTTTAAAAAAAAAAGAGAGAGAGCAGAGAGACACACAATAACAGAAACTTGGAGTATATGGATAAACAGATATGTTATGAAAGATTCTTGCTTTTGAGATGTCTGTAGACTTTTATGGAAATAAATGTCTAACAATAAGGTTTAGAGTATTTGTTTTGCTTTAATGTAAAACCAGAACTCCTTAGGGATGCTTCCTATAGACACAAATATCAGGTGCATGTGGCTTGTAGGGGGTGGGGGTTGAGATAACCAAGAGAAAGTGATTTCTATATCTGGGTTAGTGGGTAGTTGAGGAAGAGCATCACTTGGGGGGTAAAGTGCAAATAAGCTGAAAGGCAGAACCTAAGTTCTCATGAGAAATCCACAGTAATTGGAAAATATTTAGGCAAGAAAATTTGAGCTCATACAAGATATGAGTTAGAGGAGTTAAGCCAAATGTATAATAGTACCAAACTAAAACTAGACCTGACACCATTAAATTCAGAGGATCTAATTTCAAATTGGTATAAAGACCTGGACTATTATTACAAAATTTTAAGCAAAAGTTGCCACCTCTATAATTTTCATCTATGTTATATTCAGATATCTTGCACAGAAAATTTAGACTCAGAGAAGTATATGATGTAACATGTACTTTAGATATGCTAAACTTTATGTGTTGATTTTCTAAATTATGAAGTTAAACTGAAAAATATTTTACAAAATATACACTTTATTACAAATAATATATTACTACAAACTTGCTCTGAAAAAAATAAAGTGCTATAACTAAAGAAGAACTTTGGGAGAATGCAGGAGCTATATAAAATGGAGACATTAGCAAAATACAATAATTGGATTAGCATTGCCAATTCCAGAAGTCTCACTACACACACTTATCTCTGACTTGTGCAACATTTCATTGAAATGATAGAACTCTAAAAATAGGTATAAATTTAGAGCAGGTTTGATGTCAAAGAAAAATTACACTGAATGGAATTAAATAGGGAAGGAAGACTTTGAGACTGTTGCAATAGGAGAGACAGACTAAATTCAACTCTGTTTAAACAAAAAAATAGAAGTCTTTAAGTGCTGTGCTAAGCTAGTGGAAGGGTACTGCAAGACATCCAAGAGGTTGGTGAGTGTGATTAGGACATCTGTGCTTGCTTACCGGCACTTATTGAAATTAGGCTCCTACCTTCTCACAGAGATTGGGAGATAGGAGCACTATTTCCTTCCTTTCATGATTATGTTTCTAGGAAGTGGCTCATAGGGCCTTCAGCAAGACATTCCTGGGTTTTAAGAGTGACTAGAGGCTCAAGGAAGATTTATATCTTAAATAAGCAGAGAAAAAAAATGCAATTTTAAGTTTTCTAAATTAGATGCTCTAAGAAAAGAAAGATCAGGGATCTAGAGTCAGGAGGAAGCCTGTCTAAAGTTCAGTAAAGCTGGGGGAAATTAACACCATCTTGGTCACTGGAAAACCAGAAAGTGTTTCACTAGGAGGCAAAGAGTTAAAGAAATTCTAGATAACAAAGGGAAATATATTGACTTCGCCAGAAAACTCAATAGATAGCGCAGCCTGAGAATCTCTATAGGAAAGAGAAAGAACCTAAAGAAGAAAGTTTTTCCTGAAAAAGCCATGGCCTAACCTCAAATCAAAGCCAGTCAGGTTGAAAAAAGTGCAGTGAGCCATAGGGCAGGTACCATTTAATTAATTAAAGACCACAGGAACACCTGCAGGAGGCTCCTCTCTGAGAAGCTACCCTCAGGTTAAATCTCAAACAGTCTTCTCTATTTAAAGGGAGAAAACACCCAGTATGAACTTTGATTCTAGACAGAAAAAGAGGAGTTTCTCAAATAACTTTTCAGCTGCACTCAGGAGACAGATGCTGTGTGGACCTGTGAGGCTCCATCTTTGTCCAGCCCTTCTCTGCATGACCATACTAGCAGAATCTCAAAATCAGTATTTGTATTCTCTACCAGCACAATATAGATTTTTCTCTTGTTGGGTACATGCAATACCGATCAAACTAGTCTTTTAGTTATAAATGTGAGAAAATATGCCATAATCACTAAGCGGTCATATTAAACAATTAACTGACCACTGAACAAGGCAGTTGTTGCAAGAATCAGAAGTGCTCAAATTAATTATAAATAGCATCCTCTGAGAAATTAAAAATGATTTTACATTTATTAACAATTAACTGATCACTATTTAAAAACCATTCAGAATATTTTGCTAGTAAAATAAACATAATGGGGAGGGGGTGGATGGTAGGGAACCTCTAAGGTGTCTCCCAGTGATTCCCCCCCTCCTGGTATTTATGGCTTTATTTAATTTCTTACCTTTGAGCAGTGTTTGGATTTAGCAATTCTAATAAATGAATATGGCAAACATGATAGATAACACTTGCAAGGCTAGGTTACAAAAAGACTGCAGTTTCCAGATTATGATGCTTCTTTTGCTGTCTTACTTGCTTACTCTGAGGGAAGCCAGCTGCCATGTTGTGAGTTGCCCTATGAAGAAGCCCACATAGCAAAAAGCTGATGGAGTCCTCAAGCCAATAGTGAAAAACTGAGGATCTCTCTCCAACAGCCCATGAATAACTTAATCTTGCTAACAATCACATGAGTGAGTTTGAAAGTAGATACTCCCTCAATTGAGCCTTTAAATGAGACTTCAGCCCTGGCCAGTATCTTGATTGCAGTCTAATGGGAGAATATAAGGCAAAGTAAGCAAGTTAAGCCATGCCTGTATTCCAGAAACACAGAAACTATGAGATAATTGTTTTCTATTTTAAGACATCAAGTTTTGGAGCAATTTGTTCTGAAGTAGCAGATAACTCATATGGGTAGACGGAAAAGAAGGGAGCAGATAAAAACTTGACTGAAGGTCAAACGTTAGAACGACTGTACCTGAAAATTAATGAACACGAAAATTAAGATAATTTCCTCAAAACACAGGCAAAAGAAAAAAAGAAAAAATCATATATATATGTATATATGTATATGTATTTTTGTATATAAGTATGTGTATACATGTATTAGAAAATTACATAGATATTAAAGTTAAGAGATACAAATAATAGATGTAAGAGGTCAGTTAATAGGAAATAAAGAAATAAGAAGAAAAATAATTTTTAAAATTACTAATCAGAACAGTTTTGAGTCGTTATGTGAAAAGGGCCAATGAGTACTAAAATTATAATTGAAAAAAAACCACCTAGAAACACTGTGATGAAACTTGATAATGCCCAGGAACAAATGGAAAATTCCATAAACTAACAGAGTGAGAGAATGATAAAAATTTCCAGTATTATAGAAAACAATAAATCATGCCTATGGAAATGGAAATTGTTTTCAGACTCATCTAAATTACATTCAAATATGAATGCAAAAGAAATACATTTTCAGAAATTCAAGGAATCAGGAAGCTGAAAACTAATTCCTTCCCCTTGATTATTAATGTATGCTCTCCAGCAAAACAAAAACAAAAACTGAATCCAAGAAAAGAGAATGCAGGAGAACATATATAGTAAAATACATAATTAACTTCAAACTATGTGGATAACTCATTTATGAATTCATAAAATGAAAGCAACTTAAGTTTTAAATAGCAGATTGATTGAACATGTTTTATCACTCATTTCTCCAGAGACCTCACTAGAATTATAATACAAAGGCATCAGTGCACAAGGAAATGGGGGAAAGCATAGCTACATTTTTGCAGATTTGAAAATTTTAACCAAAATTTTTAACAACTAACAGGAAATAGAGAAGTAGAAACTGATTTACAACGGCAGAGGAAGCCATAGACTACAGAGCCATGGTCCTCAACCTTTCTGGCACCAGGGAGTGGTTTCATGGAAGACAATTTTTCCATGGACTGGAGTGATGGAGGCAGATAATTTCAGGATGATTCAAGCATATTACATTTATTGTGTGCTTTATTTCTATTATTATTACACTGTAATATAAAATGAAATAATTATACAACTCACCATAATGTAGAATCGGTGGGAGCCCTGAGCTCTTTTCCCCTGCCACCCTCCACGCGCCGGGGAAGTGGAGCACGAGCGTACTGTTAGGACGCGAAAGATGGTGAACTATGCCTGAGCAGGGTGAAGCCAGAGGAAACTCTGGTGGAGGTCCGTAGCGGTCCTGACGTGCAAATAGGTCGTCCGACCTGGGTATAGGGGTGAAAGACTGATCGAACCATCTAGTAGCTGGTTCCCTCTGAAGTTTCCCTCAGGATAGCTGGCGCTCTCGCAACCCTCCCACCCCACGCAGTTTTAACCGGTAAAGAGAATGATGAGAGGTCTTGGGGCCGAAACGATCTCAACCTATTCTCAAACTTTAAATGGGTAAGACAGTCCCATCTGGAGGTAATAAGAGGCAGTGACAGAGCATCAGGCATTAGATTCTCATAAAAAGCACCTAAGGTAGAAGTCTTGCACCTGCAGTTCACAAAGGGCTCGTGCTCCTATGGGAATGTAAAGCCTCCACTGACCTGACACTAGGCAAAGCTCAGGTGGTAATGTGAGTGATGGGCAGTGGCTGTAAATACAAATGAAGCTTTGCTGGCTTGCTGCTTGCCGGCCACTCACCTCTTGCTATGCAGTCCAGTTCCTAACAGGCCACGGATAGCGGGTTGTGAACCCTTGCTGCAGAGCATGCTGTATAAAATAAGGAAAGAAAAGAATTTTTCATAGTACCATGGCAAAATCTTCTATTTTAGAATTCAGAAATTTGATATAGGAGAAGGCTGAAATTAGCTGACAGGCTGAAATCAGGAGGATTCATTTAAAAATCAGTATACAACACAGGCTAACCGTCCTCACCTCACCCAGCTGTTACCCTGGCTCTCTTTTTTTAGGTACAAAATCAAAGGTGTTTTCTCAGAAGAAATTAAGCAAAGACTAAGACTGAGAAAATCTGAAAACAGAGATTTAAGTAAAAGTCTTAGATCTTAATTCCCTATGATATACAAAATGCCAGCAACTGGGCATTTATAGCCCAAGATGCCGATCAATTATTGCTTTTATCTCTCCTCAGTTGAATAATCCCCAGCGGGGCAAAAAACTTAGCATATTGGCACTGGAAGATTCTGCAGCAAAATGGGCAGTTTCCAGCCTCAACATCCTACAGCTGAAGCCACAAGTAGAACACTCACAGTCATATGCATGGAGCTTAGCTTTAGAATTAGCTTTTAAAATGTGGGTTCTTAGATATGTGTTTTTCCGTTTTTTATAAAAAGTTACCAGTCTAGAAAGAGACAAAAAATTTCTCATCTTAATAAAAGATACCTATCAGAATTCTACAACAAACATCAAAACATTTTCTAACACTTTCAACCAATCCACTATAAAAAAAAATTAACAGGGAAAAGATTTATCTCACATTTTTAAGTGATAAGATTTTTTTTCTATAAATTTCCACATAGCTAAACAGCTATTAAAAATATAAAGAATGTAATAAGGTGGTTGAGTACAAAAAAAAAAGGTAAAATAAACTGATTTTATTTTATGTTGCAATAATCAAGCAGAAAATAAATTTTAAAAAATTAACACCACCAATTGTTACATCAACTGTTAAAGACAACAAAGACAGCATTCTAGGAATAAATAAAGAAATGTGCTAGAGGCATTTGAGAATTTATTAACTGTACAGAACTTAAAAGAATTGTGTAAATAAGGAGGCATTTTACAATTCTAAGAATCTGATGTTTCAGTGCCATAAAGAAGACATGAGGTATACAAGGACAATATTCTGTCTACTTTCCTCAACCATTATACCTCATTGTCTAGTTCAGTGCCTTGTGGCTTTAGTTTTTATACTGATTACATGTTGAAATGATTAATATTTTAATCATATTTAGTTAAATAAGATATTGTTAAAATTAATTTTACCTGTTTCTCTTTTTTAATTTGACTTTTAGAAAATTTTAAACTCCATATGTAGTTTTCACATATGTAATTCAATTCCAGCATATAGATGTCAATCGAAAATGATACACAGAATGAATTAATGAAAAATGAATGATGATTTCTCCAAAATCTATGAATATAAATAATTCCATTTTAAAGAAAAGTCTCATGTGGTTTTTAAGAAACTCTTTAAGCTGACTTAAAGTTTGTCTAAAAAATTAAATGTGCAAGGATTTTCAATTATACAACAAGCAGACATTTGTCCTACCAGACAGGACAAATACTCTGACACCACAATTATTACTGAAACAGTTCATGTAAGGTATACTAGTTGATAAATAAATGAAGGAAAAAATAAAATCCTGAAAAAGATCTACCATATTTATTCACATAAGGATGTGACAATTTTGGCATTTGGTGTAGCAAGCTAAATTATTCCATCAATGTGGCTGTGATAGTCATCTATTACAGGAAATGGAGTTAAAGCCATGTTTTAAAATATTAAAAATAAATTATAGATGAATTATCTAGCCAACATCACTCAAAAGACCATAACATTTCCTGGAAAAAAATTCAGAATAGGTTTGGACTGTTATTCATTTATTCAACCATATTTATTGACTATTGGCTACGTAAAAATTAAAAGGAAGGGATAGAAATCCTTGCCTTTAGAGGCTTGCATTATACCAAAGGTAAACAGACAGTAAACTATAAATATAGCACGTTAATTAACATTATGTTAAAAGGTGACTGAACCAAGGGTGAAAAATGGATTAGAAGTTTCAGGATAGGGATGGAAGTGGGGGTAGAAGGCAGAGTGGGTGAAATTTTACATAGAGCTGTCAATCCTCAGTAAGAGGGGACACTTGAACACAGGAGGGAAGGAGATGCTGCTCTCTAGGGGAAGAGCAATTCAAACATAGGAAAGAGCTAGTTCCATGGCCTTAAGTAGAAGTGAGTAAGGGAGAAGTATAGCTGTGCCAGGTATAAGCCATGGGAAATTAGAAGCCATTATATGTATTTGTTTTTCACGCTGAGCCAGATATAACACTGTTGAGTTTTTCAGGAGAGGATTTACAGAAGTGACATATTTTAAAACAATTACTCTGGTTGCTGTATTAAGAGGCAACTATGACACTCTAAATGAGAATGTGTTTCTGGGCAAGAAGTTACAGTGAAGATGATCAGAAGCTATCAGTTTCTCACCATTTTTTAAAAGTCAACCCACAGACATTCCTAATGGATTTGAGGATGAGAGAAGAGAATCAAGATTAACTTTAAGGGTTTAGGCCTGAGAACTTGGAAGGACAGTAACCATCAGCTGAAAAGGGCAAGTCAGTGGATAGAGGAGGATTTTCAGGAAAGATCAACAATATCATGTTAAGTTAAAGATGATTATTAGGCATCCCAGTAGATATGTCAAAGAAAACATTAAGGTCAGAAGAGAGGCCTGGGATGGGCTGAGCTGGGTTGGAACATGAGAATGGAATTTAAAGGCATGAAACTGGTAGACTCAAAGAAAAGAGTGTAGATGAAGAAGAGAACTAGAGAGAGAGCCTTGAGTTACCACAACATTAATGTATCTCTGAGATTGAGAAAATGAGAAAGACTCACAAAAGAAGGCCAAGAAGGAATAACCAGTAAGGAGGAAAGAAAACAGATGTGATGTCTCAGAAGCCAAGTGAAGCCAATGGTTTAAGAAGGAAAATGTAATCAACTGTAAGAAAAGATATTTAGCAAGATCAAATGTAATAAATACTAAGACTATATCACTGGATTTAGCATAAGGAAGTCCTTCATGACCTTTAAAGCAATTTTGGTTTAGTAGGTGAGCTAAAATCTCCAAATAGTTCACCATCTAATGTGTGGAGAGGGGAGATGGACTAGAAAGTGGGAGAAGAGAGGTCTCTTTTGAGGAGTTTTGCTGCAATGGCAATCTCTGAAAAGGGTAGTGTGTATGGTGGGGGAGGTATAAGTTTTACTTTTGTTTTTTATTTGTTTAATTTACATCCAATAAATAACAGCATGTTTGTAGGCTGGAGTGAATGATCCAGAACAAGGGGGTAAATTGATGATGCAGGGGAGATAAAGTGAAAAATTCCTACAGTAGAAATTCCTTGAGAATTTATTAAGCAGCTAAGAGGGAATGAAATTCATTGCCCAACTCAGGGAATTAGCTTTGGATAAGTGTGTGAATAGCTAATTCATACTAAAAAGTAAAAAGGATGGATATGTGGGCATAGATGCCAATATGTACATAGATAATGATGGCAGAATTCTATGGAAGTTATTTTCTAATTTTTTTTACTCACCTCAGTAAAAATTATAATCATCAGATGATAAGGCTGGTGGCATTTATGTTAGAGGTTTGAGAATGAATAACAAAGTGTGAATGAACTTACAAGAAACTAGGAAGTGAATGAACCAGTGAGATATTTTATGATGTGTGGCAACATTAAGAGCTTACCTGGCACTTGTAGTCATAAATTTTACATAAGACCTGTCAACATGATTTTGATATCTATACAACCATAACTATTTGCATTGGTACAGATGCAAAGCTAGCAAAAGATTGGATTCACCAGAGTTGTGATTTTGTCAAGTAAGTTTCAAAATTGAAAGAAGAGCAATGGAGTAAAGAATATATTCAAGGGAGTAAATAAAATGGTTGATCATGGAATTGATTACCAAGAAGATGAAACTGAATCCCCCTGGGAAAAGACAGTTTTAGTTTTGATCCCAATCCATGGAGGGTGCAGGTGGCAGGGGGCTGAAATCTCAGTTTTGGAGGCTTGCTCTTAATCAAGCAGAGGATGGGTTTCATGAAATTCATACTGCTTGATCTCTGTTGAAGGAGTTGATTTCTAATGGCTCCGAATGCCTAACTTGTATTAGGGAGTCTGAAGATGGAGGAACTTCCCTGACTAGAACTTAGAATTTGATCAAGTAATCTAAGTGTGGCTATTTAAACACTCTCACATTGAATATTGGAGTAGTGATGCAAATGCTAAAGGTCACATGGAATTCATCCACCAAATTAAGAATGTGGCAATGAAAAGGGAGAGATTCCTGGGCCCCCTTGCAGGACATGCAACAGGGAAGTGGCTTTCTTGGGCTTTCAGCTACTGTGAGCCCAAACCCTTTACAGGAGGGGGACATGCAGATAGGCAGATACAGGAACCGGGGTTAGCACTTTGGGACACAAGCCCCATGGCAGCATCTAGGTTTGAGTGTCTGCAACCCCTGTGTTACCAAGCTCTTTCAGCTTCACTGTCTACAGATGGCTTGTGTGTTAATCACCTCAATGGACCCTCTGCCTTATCACAAGGGCAGAGGGCCAGTGTGATAGCCTTATGTATCTCGAGGTTTTGCCCAGTATCCCACAAGAATCGGATCACATGTGGGCTTGAAGTATGAATGCAAAGTTGTATTGCGTGGTGGAGGTGGCTCTCAGTGAGACTGATGGGGAGCCAGAGGAGGGAATGAGTGGGACAACTGTCTTCCCCTGGTATCCAGCTGCCCAGTGGCAGGACTCTTTTCCAATCGCCCCCCAGCTGAACTCCCCTCATAATCCAGCAGTTGCTCCTCCTCTCTCTTTTTCCATTGCATTGTTCTGCCATTGCTGGTCTGCTGGTCTGCTGGTCTCTTCTAAAGCCTGGGGCTCAGGGTTTATATAGAGGCAGGATAGGGTACGCAGCAGGCCAAAAAGCAACTTTTTAGGTGCCAAAACAGAAATGCCTGTTCTCATTTAGGGCCATGGGTATCCAGGCTTCATTGTGGGTCCTTTGCTGGGGAACCACCCCTTTTTATTCAGTATTTCCCTGTCTTCTGTTCATATCAACAATGAGCGTTCAGGGTGGTCAATCTTCATAAAGGACAAGCAAGAGTGACAGTTTCTCACAGTGGTTTCTTGAGCAAATTTTTTGAGCTCTGTTGCATGTGGCCTCCCTTGGTTTCTACTTAACAGTCATTCACCAAACTTCTAATAGGAATACTTCCCACAAAATCTTCTCATAAATCCTTTTTTATTTTTATTTATTTATTTATTTTGAGACAGAGTTTCACTTGTTGCCCAGGCTGGAGTGCAATGGTGCAATCTCGGCTCATTGCAACCTCTGCCTCCCAGGCTCAAGTGATTCTCCTGCCTCAGCCTCCCAAGTCGCTGGGATTACAGGCGCCCACAACCAAGCCTGGCTAATTTTGTATTTTTAGTAGAGACAGGGTTTCACTATGTCAGCCAAGCTCGTCTCAAACTCCTGACCTCAGGTGATCTGCCCACCTCAACCTCCCAAAGTGAAATCCTCTTATACTTAAACCAAACTAAGCTGCTGACATTTGTAGCCAAGAATGCAAATAGTACCCCTGGAGATGAACAAGATCTAGCTAGTTTTCAAGCTTATACACTTTTAGAAACTAACTCTAGTCCTTTCCCCAAGGAAAGGCAGCGTGTGCTATGGTTTGAATATCTTCCCCAAATTTCACATGTTGGAAACAAGCCTTAATATGGCAGTGTCGAAAGGTAAGGCTATTTAAAGGTGACTGGGTCACGAGGGCAGAGACCTTATAAATGAACTAATCCATTAATGGTTGAAGGGATTCATGGGTTAATGAATTAATGGGTTATCATGGGAGTGGAACTGGTGGCTTTACAAGAAGAAGAGATACTTGAACAAGTATATTAGCAAACTCAGTCCTCTCACCATGTAACATCCCGTACCTCCTCAGGACTCTTCGGAGAGTCTCCACCAAGAAGAAGGTTCTCACTAGATATGGGTCTTCAACTTGAAACCTCACAGTCTTCATAACTGTAAGAAATAAATTTCTTTTTCTTGTAAATTACCCAGCAAACTAATACAGTACGCATTCTTAGTTTTAGCATTCTTGAGGCTTTCCTATGGCAGTGTTTCTGAACAGAGTTCACTGATAGTCTGACATTCTCCTGTACCCTTGGCACAGATTACACCAATCATGTTCAGCAGCTATTTCTTAAAGCAATATTGCTTCCATGAAATTGTGCCTATAAACAAACAGCATTTAGTGAAACCTTCACATATTATGAGTATTTATTCAATGGCTAGAAAACAGGCTTCCTGGTTCTTATACCTGATAAGTAGGACATAGTTATTTTGCCCCCACCCATTAACTTTCTTAAATTATATTTTCTTAAAGAAAATAAATTTTAGCCTTTATTCTCATTGTTTTTCTTGTCACCCATTGAGTTGATATAAAACAAGAAGACACGAAAAATCTTTGCAAAAAGTACAATTTTTCAAAATAAATAAATTACTTGGACTGATATTTTGATTCATATGTGACATTTCTGACTTCAAATTAAAACATCAAATGATTCACCAAACATGAATCTTGAGGTTTTTCAATTGGTTAGTACAATCTGTTACCCCAAATTAAATTTCTAAAGGAGTGTGTTTTTGGATATTATATACTTCATGGCTGACAGGGACACTATCTAATTAGCTATTTATATGCAAAGCAGGGGAAGGGATAATTAGAGACATGGATTATGCAGAAGCAATCACACTGACAGAGGGCAAAAGAAACTGCGAATATATTGAATCAAATTTGTATTTATATTTCTATAGTTTACCACATTTCATTTGTATTATATTACATTTATGCATCATTTAACATGTTATAAATGAAGTAATATCCCAATCCATTGATTGATAAACTAAATGTAAATCTTAGAAAATAAACTATCGGTTGGACTACAAATATAATAAGCTTCAGTGGATAAAAAGGAATAAAGACCTACGTTTAGAAAATGCTTTCCCTAGCACCAAGTTCCAATACTTTTTTCTCCAGAGAGACAGGAAAAAATATAAACATATTTAGCTATCACTAACAGCATAGTCAAGGTGCTTATCAAAAAAGAAAAATCCTGGCTCATAAAACCTGTGCTAGTTATCTACTGCTGTATAATATACCACCCCAAACTTTTGGAGTAAAAAGGTAAATATTTTATTATGCACACAATTTGCTTGGTCAGAAAATTGAGAGTGACACAGAGAGGGTAGCTTGTCTCTATTCTATGGTGACTGGGACATCAGCTGGAATAACTTAAATAAGTGGAAGTTGCTTGGGCAATTTAACTAGGGTCATGTATCTGGGGCTTCAGTTCTGGCTGTCAACCAGTTTCTTTGGGTTTTTTCCATGTTGCATCTGCTTGAGACAAAATGTCTAACATGGCTTCTTTACTGCAGCCTTGCATGTAGGCTAGGATGGTTGGAATAGCTGGAGTTGAATGGGCATCTCTCTTTTTTTTTCCATGCAGCCACCCCCATGGCTAGCTTGAGCTTCCTCACAGCATGATAATCTTAGGGCAATCTTTGCACAGTGGCTTACTTTCCCAGAGCAAACATTTTCATGAGAAGGATAGGGAAGTGGACAGTCTATTAAGGTCTGGACAAGGAAAATAGCACAACTATAATTCTACCATATTTTCTGGTAGAAAGAGGACATAGACTTCCATCTATTAATGTGAGCCATGTCAAAGAATTTGCAACTATCCTCAATATGCTAAAGAACCTCATTTCCACCATGATGATTTACCAGAACCTGGAAGATTTTAGTAGGACTCTGTGACAAGACTTCATATAGGCTTTCATTTACACAACAGTTCACCTCTCCCAAAGAGCCAGAAACGCACTTCCAATCAATAGAATGTTTTGATACAGATTATTTTTTTTAAATCTCTTCCAAAGTTAGTGAGTTGAAATTTATGTGTGAGCTCACAGTTTGGCACAGCGAACTGAACTCTGGGTATTTATCTCACATGTCGTATTTATCTCATATCCTACCAAAATCCAACTGAAATGATGGTAAAGAAGTTCAAAAAGGAATATGTTCATAAAAGTGCAGAGAGAAAAGAAGGATTATTAGAGGAGTAGATTAAGGTGATGCACTTATCTGTACTCTAAATACAGATGGTGAAGCATTGAAATATTGAAGGTGTATAGCATCAGATTGATAAGAAAATGGAACAGAAATCAAATCAGTGCAGTGTATGCTAAAGGAATGGTCAGGTGGAATCTGCAGATACACCCCACACTCACAGAAGAAAAAAAGAAAATAAAAGGAGGAAGGGGAGCAGAGACTGACTGGTCATGATACCTCTTTATTCCTGCATATATAATTGTACTGTTTGCTCCCAGGAGGAACTAAAGAATGATTCTTTAAACAGCTGAGTAACCTGCCTAGTCATATTATGGGTTTTGTGCAGAAATGATTAACCTTGCCCAAAGAAAAGTTTGGCCCTTTGCCCTCTACTCCTAAGAGGAAACCTCTTATTCCTTGGAATATCCTGCCTGATAATAGCATCTTTGTTTACCTGGGGGCTTTGGGCCATATCAGATAATCTATACTAAGAATATAATTTATAGTGGAGGTCAGAGAAGAGTATATTATTAATAAGTAATTAACAAATATTTTAGTTATGCCTATAGCTTTTTGAATAACAGAAAAAATCAAAAGTAATCACCTTTTTGGAGTGGGATGAAATCATGGAATATAGAAATGTGTGGTCCTACTCTATTTTTAAAAAGATTATTTCCATGAACATAGGTTTTTGGATTTTTTTTTTTCGGAGTCTGGCTCCATCATGCAGGCTGGAGCACAGTGGCGGGATCTCGGCGCACTGCAATTTCCACCTCCTGAGCTGAAGCAATTCTCCTGCCTCAGCCTCCCAAGTAGCTGGGATTACAGTAGCATGCCACCACACCTGGCCAATGTTTTTATTTTTAGGAGAGATGAAGTTTTGCCATGTTGGCCAGGCTGGTCCCAAACTCCTGACCTCAGGTGCTCCACCTGCCTCAGGCCCACAAAGTGCTGGGATTACAGGAGTGAGCCACTGCACCTGGCCAGATTCTTGGATATTTAGTGAAGTACAAGGCCTTCCAAAATGGACTACACTATTCTGTTTCCCTTGCACTGCAATGTGGTTGTGTTACTAGGTTTGGATCAATGGGGTATGCTCAGAAATGTGTGGCAACTTTCAGAAATCATTATTAAAAGACATTGGGGGATATTTTTTGCCCCTTTTTACTACCTAAACTTTTTCCTTGCTGCCTGAAACATGGATACTGTCTTGGAACATAATATTGAAAGTCATACACTAGAGAAAGCAGATTCAGGAAGCAACTAGGGTCTTTGAAAACTCAGTGGGAAAAAAGTGGCATATTGTCCCTAGTCTGCATAACTCCAAACTTTAACATGAGAGAGAAATAAGCTCTTGACTTTGGTATAAATCAAGTTATTTTGAGTTTTCTGCATATGCATCTAAAATTTATTCTAATCCATATATATTTTATTAAAAAACAAATGTATATTCTGCCATCCACTTTGCTTTCTTTTTATGTTCTCAATCTTCACACTCCCTCTTCTCCTTTTCTTTAAATATTTATATTTTTAGCATCAGTCTCTTTTAATGAGATCTTGGATGAAGGGCAATGCTTGCTTTGGTTAAATAGTTTTATCATGTGGACAGATCTCTTAGGTTATCTTCTTAGGAATCCTTGGAGTAAAGGGAGGTGAAAATGTCATCTTTAGCACACCATCAGTGTACTTAAGCACTAATATTTTGGCATCTTTGAAAAGAACAGGGCTGCAAGATGTTATTAATGTCAGTACATTCCTTAAGTTATTAGTGCAATGAAAATGGAGTTTCAGATACAACCAGCCGACATTAATGAAGCATTCCTTTTAGTCTCACAGCTATGCATAAGAATTTCTATTTTTTCCCCAAATTCACATAATTATTATTATTTTTACTTTCTTGGTATCATTACATAAAGGTATAACGTAAATGCAAAGTGTTTTTACAGACAGAGTCAAATGGGAGGCTGAGAGAATCTGACAACACCCTGGAGAAAATGACCAGATGCTTGTCATGCACATTTCTAATGCTATTGCTTAGATTGAAGCAAATGATAGGGAGGGAAAAAACCCAAAAACCAAAGACTACATATTCTTCACTTCATATTTACAAAGACAACAAAATACCTTAATCTCTGGCTTCCTTTGCTCTCATGGTCAAATTATTCTATCTGACTCCATTTCTGCAAATCCTAGCACACATGAAACGCCTGTGCCCCTAAGCCAAGTGGGTTACCGTTGACGTGCTGGCTAAGCATGACTGACTAACTGTACAGTAAGTCATTTAAATCGCTGGTGCACAGATGGGCAACATTTATTTAATTGTTTAATAACTCACGCTCTAAAGGGAACTTGCTAATGCACCTACAATTAAGAAATAACAATACTGTTTCAGGGAAACATGAATTGCTTACCTTTTATGTACTGAGGTCATTGTTTGGATAAACTTGTAAAGTTCCATTTTAGCTCTTATCAGTCATCACAGGAATGATCATCTGATGCAGTTGGACCCTCTGTCATGTTGAGGCTCAGAAGAAGAATTAACCTCGCAATTGTAAATTTCAAAATGTGTGTCTCATTATTTTGTTTAGAACCCTTTGAACTTGTTTTATATTTTTATTTATTTGCCAGTCAATCTCCAAGAGAGCTATTATACATTGTATGACAACCAAAAGTGCTTCAGGAAATAGAAGATGCTCTTCAGGACCAACTGAAGGTGTATTTATTATAATATGTATAATCTGTCAGCTCTAAGCTTCTAATCAAATACAACTTGAGTAAGAACTTGACTAAGGACACTTCCCCTCTAACTTTTCCATCTAACAAAGAACAGCTATGATTTAAAAACCATCTCAAATATCACTGAAATTTAAATTTAACAAATATTTCTTCAGCACATATCAGACACTGTGTGCTAGTGACTAGCTGGTTTTTGCAGAAGACAAAAATACAAAGAAATAAACATAGTTATGTGCTGCATAAGGATGCTTTGGTTAATGACTGCAAATATGACAGAAGTCCCTTAAGATTATAATACTCTATTTTTACTATAAATCTTCTATGTTTAGATACACAAATATGTACCATTGCATTACAATTGCCTACAACATTTAGTACAGAAACATGTTGTATGGGTTCGTAGCCTTGGAGCAATAGCTATATAAGATAGCCTAGGTGTGTAGAAGACTGTACTATCTAGGGCTGTATAAGTATACTTTGTACAACAAATAAGTCACCTAACAATGCATCCCTTAGAATGTATCACTGTCATTAAGTGGCACATGACCATATTATAGGTGATGTAAGGAAGTTGCTGTCAGCACAGGTTTTAGAGCAAGAATGCCTAAATTCAAATCTTTTCTCTGGCATTTATTATCTGTGCAATGCTGGCAAGTATTTAAACTCTTTGTTTAAAATCAGAATAATAATGATGATAGTACTTACCTGCTACGGGCTGAATTGTGTCCACCTAAAAAACATATGTGGAAGTCCTAACCCCTAGTAACTCACAATGTGACCTTACTTGAAAATAGGGTCTTTATGGAAATAATCAAGTTTAAATAAGGTCATTAGAGTAAGCCCTAATCCAACACAACTGGTTCTTATAAAAGGGAAATTTGGTTACCCAGACAGGCAGACTCAGAAAGAAGACAATGTAAAGACATGCAAGAAGAACACCATGGGAACACAGAGGCAGACACTGAACAGATGCAAGCTAGAGAACAGCAAGGATTGCCAGCCACCAGTAGAAGACAGGAGCAGGTAAAGAAGGATTCGGCCCAGAATCTCAGAATGTCGCACAGCAGCATGGCCCTGCAACAAAGTGATTTCAGAATTCTAGATGCCAAAACTATGAAATAATACATCTATTGCTTTAAGACACCCAGTTTGTAATACTTTGTCAAAGCAGCCAGAAGAATGTATCTCTATAGATATGGTGAGAGAATTGAGTAAATTAACATATGTAAAGTGCTTAGAACAATGCCTGCCATATGGTCAGCACAATAATTTCTGTTAAAGATTTTTAATAGAGGAAGAATGCAAGCTATCTTGGGAGCATAGAAGAAAGACTGTTTACCCCACAGATTTGCAGCTTAAATCAGCCAACATCTGCTATCTCAAAGTTTGTATGTATCAGGAATCCAGGCATGGTTTAGCTGTATGCCTCTTGCTCAAGATCTCTGAAGAGATTGTAGTCATGCTGTTAGCTGGTGCTGTGGTCTTATCTGAAGACCCAATCAGTGTGGAGTGGGGAGGACATCTGTTTCTACTCTTACTGATGCGGTTGTGGGCAAGTATTAGCCCTCTTGACCACTTGGGCCTTTCCACAGGGCCACCTCATGATATGGCCGCTGACTCTCTCCAGACAGAGCAACTCAAGAGAGATCAAAAGAAACTGCGTAAGGTGAAGGCCACAGTGTATAACCTGCTCTCAGAAGTCACAGCCCTTCATTTTTGTTGATTTCTGTTTATTAGAAACCAGTCAATAAGCCTTGCTCACATTCAAGGGAAGATGATTACACAAGGGTGTGACTACTAGGAGGTATGGACCATTAGGCATCATCTCAGTAGCTACCTTCTACATGCAGGAAGTGGAAGTATGCGGGCTTTTCACATGGTATCCCCAGTGCCTTGCATATAAGAGGTGCTCACTACTTGTTCAAAATAAATGCACAAAATTGGGTATTAATTTATTTTGTACATTTTTGAAAGTAGTTTCATGAAGGGGAAGGCATTACAGTTTATTCTATGTAATAACAAGTCAACTTCTTGTACTTATATTTTAAAAATTAAATTAGATGCAATAATTTGGGGATGTTTATCCAAAGAAGGAGAAGCAATACAGAGAATGAATTCTGCCCCCTTTGTAATAAGTTTTAAGATGTTCAAATAAGACAATATACAAACTAATATTAGTATAATTGAGTTTTCAAAATTTTATTTGTATTAATTTTGTAAGTAACACAGAAATGTTCTTATTCTGTTTTTATTTAATAAAGCATACAAATAAAATGAAATTCTTCTCTGAATACCATTCCTAATACTACTAGTCTCCAAGAGAGAGAGAAAAAAATATTTTATGTTTTTGGGGTGTGAGTATATATGGGCATGCATGTGTATTTATAGAAATATTATCCTATATATGAAGTTCTTCAACTTATCATTTTAATTTAATCTATTTTGGAACTCTTTTGTGGGTTTATCTTAATACCTATCTTATTAGGTTACTTTTAGGATTGCCTGTAGTAATGCATATAAAATGTTTAGAATAGAGCATGGGCATTTAGTAAACATTCAATAAATATATATTAGTTATTTTATTGTTATAAAAAGGAAGATACAATTTTAAAGGAATTGCAACAAGAAGTTTCTTTGTGATGATGAAACAATTCAGTATTCTAATTGTAGTGGTTATGTCTGTTAATTTTATGTATCAGTTTGGCTGGGCCATGGTATCCAGATATTTAACTAAATATTATTCTGGATGTTTCTATGATAGTGTTTTTGGATGAGATTAACATTTAACTTGGTGAACTTTGAGGAAAGCAAAGTACCCATTATAATGTAGATGGACCTCATCCAATCAGTTGGAGACCTGAATAGCACAAAAGAATGACCTCCACCATGCAAAAGTGAATTCTGCCAGTCTTTTGTAGCTGCACTAGGCAGAGAAAGATCAGGTGAGAAAGTCTTTTTCCAAAGATTTCTCTTTTCTTCTTAATTCTTAAAAGTGCCATTAGAGTCTCTCTGGTATTTTTTTGTTTTTTTTTTTTTTTTTCCTGAAGCACAATGCAGACATTTTGGGAAAAATAGTTGCCCACCTCTGTGATGCCACAACTTGAATGGTGTAATTCTACTGGCATTATTGAGGGATCAAGCTCAAGAAAAAGTATCCTCATAATAAGAAAAACTACAGGTTATGGGACACAATGCACATTTCTCACCTAGACTCCCACTTTAGCCACAAAAAGGCAGCCACCAGCAGGTAGAGTGAAAAAGCCTTTATCAACTGGCTTACTTGATCCTTTCCAATAAAGCCATTAGTCTCTTGAAAAAGTGTAGAAGGTTAAAAGTTTTGCTTTCAATCACCATAGCCTAATCCTAGATTGCCTCTGTTCAAATCTGCCTTTGTAATTGAAATTCTGGCTTTAAAATCATAGTGAGGATTCATTCAAAAGCACTTCAAACAGCCAAAAACGCCCTGGTGACCTAGTCAGCATGATATGGGCCAGAACTCTAAGTCTGGAAGTGAAGGGAAGAAGGGCTAAAATCAGAGTTCAGTGAAGAGTAAGAAGTAGATGGCACACGATTTCCAGATGTGAAGAGCAACTGGATTCTCCAATAGCTTCAGATGAATATACAAAAAAATATGAGATTGAGATTGGTACCAATCATTTACTTGGTACAATCTTTGATTCAATTTTTTGTTGTGGATCAGTGTTTGTGTATAAGAATAGAATAATGCTCCGAGGAAATAAAATTTACTCCTGGATGCTGGTTGCAGTCTAATCACTTTTCACACAGAAGTCTGCATTACTTATTCTTCTGTTTATCTACACTACTTTTGTCATTGCTTTACTTATTAAGATAACTTATGATAAATAATACAATTTGCTGAATAATTAAGACTCATTAAGATCATTCCTGAATCTCATTCTGTACTATCAAATAAATAATTTAGCTTTGTGTATGGTCTCACTATAATTGACTCAAGGTAGTAATACAGCGCCAATGAGTAGAGGAACACCAGGTTTTTCCTCTCGAGTTGAAGTAGAAAAAACAGCACCGACACACATGGAGTAGTGTCATGTGGAGGAGTAGGACACTCAATATTAACCACTACACTCCCTAAAAAGACCACCAGGAGCAGGGAGTTTAATAGGCAAGAAAGAAGGGAGGAGAAAGAAAGAAGAAGCTCCCCTGCACAGAAACGGGGCGGGGGTGGGGGTGAGCTCCAAAGCTGAGAATGGGGACCCTGCATTTAGGTAATATCAGCCAGCTATATTCCACTATGGCTGGAGTAGGCGGTGTTTGATTTGCATAGGGCTCAGGGGATTGGCTTGACCAGGCATGTCATTCATGTAGCCAGCAGGAGGAAGGGCAGGGCGGGTGGAGAACTGGCCCTCACACCCTAGTCTTTTAATATGCAAATGCAGGGGGTCATGATGTTCCACAAACGTGAGGATATGTGGGGGCAGCCATGCTGCCAGGCACATGTTGGGGCAAAGGCAATAGGACAATGGTGGGAATCCCCATGTTGGGTGTATCCAGTTTCTAATGAATGACATTTGCATACTAAAGGTTGCCAGCCAGGCCATGTTGGGTGGACCCAATTCTTTTCCTCTCTATCTGCCTAAAATAATTTCTTAATAACTCCTATCTCAGTAGTAAGTGAAAGAGCCCTTTTCTTTCAATATGCCTTAGTATGGAAGTCATCTCACCCCTATTAAGCATTTATTTTAGAAACAGGAACACATCAGTGCTATTAAAATAAAACCCTGTTGTTATTCATTGGAGATTCATTTTATCAGGATCACTTTCATTGTTTTTACTCAAGCAGGGACATATTTACATGTAAAGTTTCAGCTTCTTTTCTATTTTTAACCACCTTTGCCATAAATCAAATTGAGAAGACAATCAGGCTTTTTAATGACCTTGTGGCAACCTCTGAACTAATTACTTTATACCATTAGAATACTGAACATTCCCATCAAGCCTGGGCTTCTCTTATGTAGCATCCTTCTACTCTGCCACATATCACTCATCCATCCCCATGCTTATACTATGAAAAATAATAAAGTCTAAAATGACACTATCTGTGAAATCACTAACTAAGCATTCTCCTTCCCAACCAAACTCACCTACCCTGCCCACTGACTTACTCAGGTAATTCTGCCAAAATGGTTATTTGACATACTTCAGGTAACCAATAAATTGATCTCTCCATTCTCTCTCTAGCCCAGTGATGCTCAACTAGGGGAACTTGTGCCCTCTGAAAAACAAGGAAATGTCAGAAAATATTTCTGGTAGTTATCACTGGGTATGTAGTATTGTTATTTTGTGGGCAGAGGCCAGTGATGCTGCTAATACCATGCACAGGACATCTCCCACAACAGAATTTTCCAGCCTCAAATATCAGTAGTGCCAAGGTTGAAAACCCCTACTTTTAGTTCCCTGACTGTTACCATTTTCTTAGTCTTCCATGGTAGGCTCAACAGTTCATCACAATGTTAGGAATAATAAATTCCTCTTCAAATGGTTTAATTGTGTAATGTTCTTATCCTTTGCTCGAAAGCCCAACCTCCTTGTACTCTCTTGTTTTTAGCCTGCAAACCACCCTCCTGCTCTAGTTGCACCCTAACATGCCCAGACATGTCCAGACATGCCTTGTACTATAACGGACAGACAACTCCCAGCCCTCCTTCTCTTACAAATCATGGGCTAAATATATTTAGAAAAGCTTAAGCCTTAGCCAGCTGGGATCAGCTTATATCGTGCAGTCCAAACCTAGCCAACAGGGGAGGGACACAGGGACAGGAACTTTGTTAGGGATAAAAACCCCTTCTCTCCTTTGTTTGCTGTGCTCTCGTTGTGACATGGTAAAAGCCCCATAAAACTGCATACCTCAACCATACCTCGGCTTTCTGTTGAAACTGCTCTCTATAACCCAAATGTGACAGGCAAGCAGTCCAAACCCACGCCATCTTGGCCCCTGCGACTTGTAATTACCACCCTACCCAGACAATGTGTAAACAAATGCTTATCTTGACTTTTTGTGAACTGCTTAAGTAACAATCAGAATGTCAAAAAGTCCCCTGGCCCTCGGAATGTCTGGAGCCCCTCACCCCCACCCCCGCCCCCTCATCTTCACTCCTGAGGTGGTTGTATGTGTATAAAAGGTCTTGACACCCTCCTTTCGGGGCCATGGGTTGGAGAGACGCGAGTCCTCCATGGCTGCCGGCAATAAAGACCCTGCAATTTGGCCTACTTTTGTCTTGGTGTTGACTTTCTATGCTCAGTTCAGTACAACATTGTGACCATGACTGACATAGGCAGCACCCTTTTGTGTGTGAAAAGTAAAAAGTTCCTCTTCAAAGTTTTCCTTTTGATTAAATAATAAATAATAAGTGTTAGAAATAATAATTTCTTTTAAAAACTAACTTCCTTCAAGCTTCCTTGCTTTTTACTAATAACTTTTTGTTAAGCCCTATGTAGTTGTGAAATATAGTAAGGGGATAAGTACATTCTATGTCCTTGTACTTTAACCAAGTTATTTGTTCTGGCCTATAGCCTGCTCAGACATGTGCAAACATGCCCTGGCATTTCCTGGCTTACAGCCTATACTTCTTTCTTATTTGGAAATGTATTATTCCCTTACTTTCCTGTAAATAACCCCCTTCTTTTCTTTGCTCTCCATCGCATGTTTATGTATTTAGGAAAGTTTTACGTTTTGAGCCAATTGGAATCAGTCTAGATTATGCAATCAGCTCCAGCCAGTGGAGACAGGACACAGTAGTAAGGATCTAATGTGTCAGGGATCAAAACTTCTACTTTTATTTGTTCAATGTGCTCTTGTGGAAATCAGATTTCTGAGAAGCACCCTTCCTGCAGAAAGTAAATCGCCTTGCTGAGAAAAGTTCTTTGAGTTCTGGTTCTTTTTGGCATCAAGGAACAAGCATTTGTTTCCAACATGCAGAAGTAAATTGCCTTGCTGAGAAAACTTTTTGCCTGAGTGCTAGTTCTTCTGTGTGGCATCAAGCATTTGTTTCTAATGACAACATCACTTTCTTGCTAATTTCCTCAATTCTTTTGCCCATATTACATATTATCACCATTCTTTGCAAAACTTTTCATCTTGTTTTGGTTGTTGACTCCCTGTATTAGTCAGGGTCCTCTAGAGAGACAAGACTAATAGAATAGATGTATGTAAGAAGGGGAGTTTATTAAAGAGTATTGACTCATAGGATCGCAAATTCAAATCTCACAATAGGCTGACTGCAAGCTGAAAAGCAAGAAAGCCAGTCTGGGTCCCAAAACCTCAAAAGTAGGGAAGCTGACAGTGCAGCCTTCAGTCTGTAAACAAAGGTCCAAGAGCCCCTGGCAAACCACTGCTGTTAAGTCCAAGAGTCCAAAGGCTGAAAAACTTAGAGTCCAATGTTTGAGGGTAGGATGCATCCAGCACAAGAAAAAGATGGAAGCCAGAAGATTAGCCAGTCTAGTCCTTCCACGTTCCTCTGCCTGCTTCTATCTTAGCTGCTCTGGCAGCTGATTAGATGGTCCTCACCCAGATTGAGGGTGGGTCTGCCTTTCCCAGTCCACTGACTCAGATTTTAATCTCCTTTGGCAACACCTTAACAGACACACCCAGGAACAATACTTTGCATCCCTCAATTCGATCAAGTTGACACTCAGTATTAACCACCACACTCCCTAAAACGACTACCAAAAACATTTATTCATTGAATAAAGCTAAGTTTATTTAGGTTAATAAATAAAGAGGAAGACCATCTTGACAGTGTATTTATAGTATCTCACAAAAGAGAATTCAGGACAATATATTTATCAAGTTTATGTTTAGATGGGGTGATTTAAAGGTAAGTTTTAAAGGATGGGGAAATATTTGGGAATGTCAGAATTTATGACACACTAGCTTTAGACTGGTAGACACAGTGAAATGCAGGTCTTTCAGTATTCTAAGCAAGCTGTTAGTCATGATAAGTAAGCTATTTATTGGTTCACAGTCTTATCCAAGAGCAAATATTTCTTGGAAGAAGGAGCTAAGTGAGTTTTTTAGCCTGGTCTCAGTGCTGTTTGGCACAGAAACAGAAAAGCATTATTTATACCAAAATTGATTAACATAGAAACAGAAAAGTAAAAACTAACTAACTTTCAGAGAGATTCAATAACTTGCTCAAGGTAAAAGACCTAGCAGTTACCAGAGCTGGGAATGCACTTGCAATTTATCAGACTCCTCTAAGCATTTGTCTTCTTTATACTACATCACCATTACAAAAAGAGAATGGATTATTATTCTTTTTGTTTCCGATGTTCCCATTTTTTCTTACTCTATTTCTGTCAACATTCATCTATGTTGTTCTATGATTTTTCTGATCTCTTTGAGTCTTGAAATATAGAAATTGTTGCCTCTTCCGTCCCATACAGTTCTGAATACAGTTTGAACATATACATCAAAGTCTTCTTTCTATTTTTAAAATTTTATCTTTTAGTTATCAAGTCTTTCTTGGCTTTGAATTATATGATACTTTAAAGGTCACAACTGCTTTTTGATCTAATAGAACACTATGCTACTAGTTGTGGCAGGCTTAGAATGTACAACTCAGATCTCCCTTCAAGAAAGAACTTGCAAGAAATTCAGTTGCAAGGGATGTAGTTAGCTGGCAGCCCTCAGCTATTGGCATCTGCAAGAATTGTCTCAAATTTTGATTCAAGCCCACTCTCTCCCCAGGCAGCCCTCAGCCAATGTCTGGGCACCATTCCTCCCTAGCTGGAATCCTCTAACAATTCATCTCTGCTTCAGAATTATCCAGTGGGTTGGCAGACACTGTGAGACCTTCATTTGAAGCTGAGGCTCTCTTTGTCCAATCTCACCTTCTCTTTCCTTTCCTTTCACCAGTTTCAGATTGGCTTGAGTATGGTAATCTTTTTCCTGCTCACCAAACCTCTTACATTACTAAGACCATCTCAATGTCTGCTTTCAGGAGGGCTCAAATGACAGAATAGTACAGGACTACTTTTCTATGCCCTGGGCAAGTCATTTTAATCCAATGCACTAAGTGTTATAAACGGTCTGGGGCTAAGATATTTTAAGGGCATACTGTATGCAGAGCAAATTACATATGCTAGCTTGATGAATCATTATAATAACTTCTGAGGTAGGTATTATTCTCATTTTAGTGACAAGGAACCTGAAATCTAAACAGCTTAGATATTCTGCCCACACAGGTTAAATATTCTGCCCAATTTTACCCAAGAAGTCAGCAGGAGAGTTATGAATGAAACACGAGTCTGCCTGAGTCAAAATCCAGGACTCTGGCTGTTATGCACATGAGCTCCCACAGGAAGGTAAGATGTTAGTTGCTATGACTGACACAAGCATTGCAAGATCCTCTTTGCCCTCAAGCATTTGTAAGATGTCTTTTAGTTCTAAAGGGGTATGATTTGGTGAAATGAATTAAATGCTCTATTATAGTGGAGAAGATCCAGGGAGCTGTAGAAACCCCCATGTTAAACAGAATGTTCATTGTTATATCACCATTATAGTTCAAGTTGGCCATACTGTATCCCAGATTTTAAATTGTCAAATTTAATTTGATGGAGGAAGCCTGAAGCTCAAAGTCTATCACAGATCACAGAGCTAAGCCTGACAGCTGCCTCATAAATCAACCTGATAAGAAGAATCAGGAAGTATATGTTACATCATTTTTTAGTACATCTTGGCCTCATACTACCTCCCCCATCCCATAAACAAGTCAGCATCCCATTTTAAACGATTCTTCATGTTTATAAACTAAAAAACAAAGAAGATGTACCAATCCAGATAGTGAGTGAGAAGATGTACCAATCCAGATAGTACAGATTTCTGCTCCCATGGAATCTCTTTGTCATCTCCTTATTTTTCAAACATTAATGTCCAAAGTTCAACTCTGATCTCATCTCCAAGAGGAAGACTCATTCTGTTATCTAGCTTTCATTGATTTCTCTTTTTCCAAATTCAAAACTACTTATAAGTTGACAATAAATTTTAAAATTTGATGCTTTCATTCAACACACATGTATTGACTACCTACAATTGCAAAACTTTAGTAGGCACCATGGGAGACACACAGATAGACAAAGGTATTTGCCTTTGGAAATTGAAATCTACTTGAGTAGACACTTTCAAATAACATAGGGAGGCATGAACTAGAAGAGCTTGAATTGGGATTCAACCTTGCCAGTTACTAGATGCACAAACTTAAGCAATCTTTCTATCTAACATATCTGGACCTATAAAAGATAGAGTAAAATAAAACAAAGAGCCCTACCACGGTCAAATAACATAAAATATGTAATTTTTTATTATAAATTTCTATGCGGTTTCTTAGTCGTTGATAATAATAGTATTAATAAATTATTAAAGGCAAAATAAAATAAATGACAATAGAGATACACGTAAAGTGTTGTTTGAATACAGCTGAAGATTTGTGGAAACAATATTTAAGCTAAGCTATTGAGGATGAGTAAGATTTTTGTTATGAAAAATGGAAAGGAGAGCAATAAATAGTATAAATGGAGTATTAATGAGTAATACAGTATCATAAATAAATGCAAGATGACATGAAAATTTATGCTTTTATAAGAAGGAAAATGTCTGAAATCACTGTAGTTGGTTGAATTCATGAATGTCTGAAGTCACTTATGCAAGGGTAGCTATATAAAGAAATAAGATTTGGACAGTAGAGTAGGGCCCTGTCATAGAGAACCTTGATGGAGGTGCGAGAGTGTGAACTTTCTATTTAGGGATGTTCTTGTAGTGGACATGTTTTTGTTTTACCTTGTTTTTCTTTTCAAGGTTTGTCAGCTCAGCATGCTTCCCTATGCCATGTTATTCTGGTGGGATTTTTAATCATAAGACAACATCTGCTAACTGTAGGGGTGATTATTCAACTTAATCAAGTTGCCCTGGCCTAGAAATCAGTTGCCCTGGCTTAGAAATTCACATTTTGAGCAGAGCCTTACAAGAGCTGATCGTGATTGAAGCTGACTTGTTCAAAGGCAGAATCCTAGAGAAGACCCGATTCTCAGGTCTCTATAACTGCCCTCATTCTTGCCCTCCCTGAAGTCAGGTCTTTCAACGTTTCTTCTGATACACTGTTACCACCAGTGTTAGCGAGAATCACTTTCTATGGCCTACCGGTACACGTCTCTGATACAGTAATGAAGTAACTTTGAGATTAATATGGTCTGACTTGTAGTTATAGTGTGCTGGCAAAATTGTTTTTTAGAGAAAAGTTCAAATAAAAACAAAATTACAGCCATCTTTCCATATTCATGGGGAATTGGTTTTAGAATGCCCATCAGAGACCAAAATCCACAGATGTTTAAGTCCTTTATATAAAATGGCATAGTATTTGCACATAACTTACGCACAACCTCCCGTACACTTTAAATAATCTCTAGATTACTTACACTGTCTAATACAATATGAGCACCATGTAAATAGTTGTTACAGTGCATTATTTAGAGAATAATTATAAAGAAAAATGTCTATATGTATTCAGTACAGATGCAACCATCTTTTTTCAAAAACACTTTTTTCAGCCTATGGTTGGTTGAATTCATGAATGTTGAATCTATGGATATGAAGAGCTATTACTATAATAAACACCTAGAGTTATTCCAATACATTCAGTTGAGTTCAAATGTCCAGAAACACATATCTATCTACATCTCTCTTCTGCTTAAAATCCTTCAGAAAACTCCACACTACTTAGAGGAAAATCAAATGTTTTTGGCAGGCATTGCAAGTCCCTCAGAGATCTAGCCATAACTCTTATTTCCAACAGTACTTCACTACTACTTTTCAGGACTCCTAATTTTAGGTCTATCTGAAACTACCCACTATTACCTTTATACAACCCTCAATTTTTTGCCTCCAGGACTTATTGAACTTTGGGAGACCTATCCTTAGATAGGTCTATGAGAATGTAGCTCTGGAAAAAAGGGTCATAAGAGAAAGCCTTTTTTTCCCTCAAGCAATAGAATATAAACGTTTCACCGAAGAGTCTGCCCTTTGTGTCTTTCTGAATGGCACCAGCATATTTATTAGCAAGCCAGGCACTGTTGGAGGAACAGTGACATTATCATGTTAATGTCTTAGAAGGTAAAACAGTTGACTTTGTTCTGTTCTGAAGGTATTGCCCTTTTTATTTTAATAGCAGGGTTTCTCAACCAAGCCAGGTAGATTACCTCTGTAAATCTTAACAGTGATAGGACTTGCACTGCTCATCTGCTAAGAAGCTCTGGAATGGCTCCCTTAGTGTCCCTCTAGTCAGCTTTGATGGTAAACCAGAGGGATGCTACCTAGTTAGTTGCATAGCAAGGCTCAGGGAAAGCATGGGTAAGAGGCAATTACTGGCGAGAGTTAGCTGATGGCATTTATTGAGTGCCCACTGTGTGCAGAAACTTTAGGACTGCCAGAAATTAAAGGGAAAATTTGTCTCACACCTTGGAAAGTTTGCGAACTAATTAAAGGTTTAGAATATGCACATGTGAACAGAAGGTGACTGAGGAACTAAAAGAAGCCAGCTAACAGTAAGTACAAGTGACAGCTGAGGAAAAGGAGGGACATTATGGAAATGTCATTCTCTCCACCCATTCAGCAGTCACCTTCTAATTTGCACTAGTAGTACCTAATACTTTATCTCTTAGCGCTTGTCACCTTGAACTCTAATTAATGTTTACTAGCCTGTCTTCTCCACTGAGCTTTAAGCTCCATATCTTATTTACAGCTATAACCCACCCCTTCGGGTGTTACCCAGCAGAGTGCAAACTCAATCATGGAACACTGAATACAGAAATAGATGTTGTCCGTTGCATGAGTTTTATTTATTGGGAAGGTTATAAGAGAAAATTATTGTATACAGTTTAAGGGTGGATCTCCTTAGGATATCAACGTTTTACCTTTAAAGTTTTTTTTAGTATTTGGCCTCTAAAATTTCATTTCATAAAGTAAAGGAAGCAATCTTTTTTTCTTTTTTCCTCAGCTCATTAGTACATTTCTTCTTTTTTTATTTTTTATTTTTTTTGAGACGGAGTCTCTCCATCACACAAGCCCAGGCTGGAGTGCAGTGGCACAACCTCAGCTCCCAGGTTCAAGAGATTCTCCTGCCTCAGCCTCCCAAGTAGCTGATATTACAGGTGCCTGCCACCATGCCTACATAACTTTTATATTTTTAGTAGAGATGGGGTTTCACTGTTGGCCAGGCTGGTCTCAAACTCCTGGCCTCAAGTAATCCAACTGCCTCGGCCTCCTCCCAAAGGTCTGGGATTACAGGCGTGATCCACGATACCCAGCCCCATTAGTACATTTTTATCAAATTTGCAAATTAAACTAATATAATTATTAAAATTAAACCTTCTGTATATCATTCTTTCAACATTTAAAAATCTCAGTTTAAAGTGCTAAAAACCTTTAATTTTGAGGGACTATATATTACTAAAAATGTTTAGACTAATGGAGTATCTCTAAAGAATATATAGTTAGAGCATTTTGTATCTGAATGTTTAACAAAAATACAAGAAATATCGGGAGAGAGCCAAGATGGCCGATTAACAACAGCTCAGGATTGTAGCTCCCAGTGAAAGCGCAGAGAGCCAGTGGACGCCGCACTTTCAGACGAATTTTTGTTGCCCACAGACTAGGAGATTCCCGGCGGAGGAGCCACACGG